>QYTT01081792.1:1611-19290 GCA_006980735.1 Dasypogon diadema
TGTTAATGCTAGCAGATACTCCAGAAAGCCTACAGAACATGATAAATAATTTGAATAAATACTGCAATATGTGGTCGCTGTCAATTAATCTTGAAAAAACCAAAATAATGGTATTTAGAAGAGGGGAAGAAAGGGAAGGGATGAGAATTGGACGCTGGAAGGAGAGTCTATAGAGGTTGTCAACTCATACAAATATTTAGGTATTACTTTAACGCCAGGTCTATCTTTCAGAAAACATCTCCAAGAAAAACTAGAAACTGCAAAGAATGCGATAAATATAACATGGAACAGTTTCATGCGGCAGAAGACAGTACCACACAGTGCCAAACTCCAAATGTTTAATGCTGTAGCACGTTCTATAATGTGTTATGGCAGCCAAGTGTGGGGTTACAAGCACTATGAGGAAGTAGAAAAACTGTTGAGATATTTTCTAAAAAAGATATTTGGGTTACCCAAAAACACCCCTAATTATGCACTTAACCTGGAGTTGAAAATACCTGATCTCTACCACTACACTATGCAGAACCACTGCAGCTACATGACAAAGATTTTAAAGAATATGGCTGATGAGAGACTACCGAAAATATTAGCCGGCAAAATAATCGAGAAAGGGATAGGATGGTTTGAAAAGTGGAAAGATCTTAGCGAACAATTTAGTGTAGATATAGATTTAGAGGACTTGAAGCGCACATTAAAAGACCTAACTGACAAGGAAACCGAATTCCTGTGGGGCCACAAAAGGCAGAAGGGACGACAAAGCGTGCATCATGAACTGTATAGTACACTAGATTATGAGCTCGTAGGTAGAATGTATGTTCACGATAAAAATAGTGTAGAGAAGATTAGATTTATTTTTAAGTGTAGAGTTGGCCTTCTTTGGTTAAATGCCTCCCCCTGGAGAAGGACAGGTAGCCCACTATGTTCCTTATGCAATATGGATGAAGAAGAAGACTTGGGTCACTTTATAGCAAGATGTCCCATTTTTGCGGAATTCAGACGCCCATGGTTTGGAAAATCTAGCCTTGCACATGGTGAGCTTGTAGAAATATTGAACGGCGAGAACTGGGAAGCTTTATACCAGTATTTAAAAGCAGCATTAAATTACCGGAATATATTAGTGGCGGAATATAATGCATAAACTCTATTAAGTTGCTTGTGATTATAATTTGGAGACTTCTGAAATATTTTAGGCCCACCATAGTAAGACATACCCTGCCCACCTGAGGAATAGGTGAATTATGGCGGAAGGCATCTGAGACAGGGAAAGGCCGGATGGTTTTAGACGACTTTTACTCATTTGCATTACACTGCTCATTTTAATACCACGGTAATGGATGTGCCAGACCCAGACAGACGACAATAGTCATTGTCTTGGTTTATTTGTTTCTTTTTTATCTCTGATAGTTAGGTTAATAACAAAGAATTATATAAGGAATTTTCATGGTTATATTGTGTTTATTTTTTTTTCTTTTTTTCCTATTGTTTTGCTTCTTATTCAGTCTTGAATTGTAAATATGAATGTGTTGAATAAATAATAATAATAATAATAACAATAATACTATATTTTTCGGACGGGGCCTGACCGAAACCAACTTCCACCATAGGCTAGGAATTTTAAAGGAGGGTCCTACTAGAGGACTTATATTTCCGCCATTTCTTAATTTTTTTATTCACTTTTTTTAATTTGTTCGTGAAACTAGACTGTGAAAAATAAAAACTATTTTATATATTTAATATTCGGGTCAAACAATTTTCTATTTTTACACCTATTTTTCTGAGCAACAAAGTGGTGTAACCCCTTAGCCGGCAAATGCGGCCCGTATGGACTGTGTTGTAGACCCACCAAATGCAAGGCCAGGAGAATCCACCAAGCATCTCCCATTGTTACTGGTGTTGATCTGACGAAACTTCTTCTGCGCGGCAGTCACAACTTTTCGCAGGACTGGTGTATCGGCTGGGACCAAGAAGCTCTCTGAGATGGCAACGACATCAGTAGGAACGGCCATTTTGTCCAAGCCTGTGTTGAAACCTCGAGCACTCCTGATTAAAGCAAGACATCGATCAGAGGTTGAATCTAAGCGGCATCTGGGGGACTGCGCATCGATTCTAATCCATAATCTAATATATTATTTACTAATATATTTTCATTTAAATGTATATGTAATGAAAACTCTAATTTATATTATTTAAAGTGCTGCCTAAGGTATTTTACTTTCCTTTATGAGGTTTAAGTTTACGCTGATTTTCAAAAAAAGTATTAGAGCAAATGTTGTAAAATAAGGAATTAAACTTATATTGTTGTTGTTGTATTTGCCTTTACGTTCTTAAAGGAATTACGCTCCGAAATCTTTCCTTGTTATAGTACCAATATCAGCGTGGAAAAACCCACTTAGGATCAACTCAGTCTTCCATCGGATGAATTTGACCTGTGAACAAATTACCTACTTATGTCTAAAGGCTGTGGAGAAACTACATACCTAAGTCTAAAGGCTTCAGTGAACTTTTATTAGTAAAATATATCTTTCGTTCAGATGTCTTGCCAATCACACTCAATTGCCAAACAGTAATTACCTGTGAGAATTACACTTATGTGGCCAATTTGAATGCTCCATTGCGGAAGTCCTTAGACAACAAATTTGGTTCCAATCTAGATCATAGCTACAAATTTTGTTTTCCTTACCTGTAATTGATTTATTTTCCATTAAATAAATAGATAACGTAGATAAAATATAAGCAAAAATGTTGATTACCTGTGGACTTGTATTATGAGAACTCGTAGGGCCGCGCATCCGTAAGGGGATAACTTTTAAACCTATAAAGAGCGGAGTAGAAAAAGGTTACTTATTGCTAATTAATTAATGGAAAATTGCCAAGACAACGGAATTCCAAAATCCAAAAAATCTCACTGTCACTTGAACTCAAAGAAAAAATTACACATACTTTATGTCTTCTAAGGAATTAATAAAATAGCTGGTCTAGGCTCAAAGCAAGGTAAAATCCGCCTAAAAAATTCCAGCACAAAAGAGGAAAATTAAACGATACACACCTGTAGAAAACACCTTTCAACCTGGAACTTTGGAGGCTAATATCTCCAAAACTACAACATGAAAGAGACTTAAATTAGGAGTATTTTAGTAACAAAACTGGGATTTTAAAAATAATATGTAATTATATTTTAAACCGATTCGAATCGGTTCAAACTGTATTGAAAGGAATTGCCCTTAAAACTTCCAGTAGAGGGCAAATTTCAATATAAACGTGTGATTTGGTAGGGGATGGGTCTTTTTAGTCTAAAAAGAGCAGCAGTAGTGATAAAGGCATTCGGGAAATTCACCTGTAAGAGCAGAGTTGTTCCTGAAGAAATATACAATAAGGGAACAGTAGGAGCGGAAAAGACCTTAAGGAAGCCCACTCATAAAGGTAAAGTGGATCTAAAGGAGGAATTGTATTGGGAAGGCTAAAAAAAGTAGTCAAGAGGATCTAGGATAAAAAGAAAGATAAGTACCCTCCTTGTATTTACCTTTTTTATGCGAATATGTTCATCTTTGTTGTGCAAATGAAACTTAAAAATTGATGCGCTGCCTTGCGTGAACATTAAGACAAGTTGCGAGTGTTAATGAATTAAATCTGTATATACCAATCTATAAAAATTGAATTTGTGCTGCCTTTTTTGTGATTATATTCAAAACATAACCTGTAAACCTTTAAAAAATCATAATACCTAGTTTGATTGTGTTGTTAGATTAGGTTGTGGAGAATAAAGAATAGTGAATTGCAAATTCGTTTAAAAGTATGGAAGCTTCTGCGATTGCCTGAAGAGAGAGGAAGGTTCACGGACCCTTCAGAAAACCGTGTGGGATCCTTATTTCTTTAGCTCTCTGAAGTTAGCACTCCCAAATTAGAATTTCACAAAAAAAATTTAGGATTAATGTGTTTTTCCCAGTTTTGCCCAACCAATAAATAATTTTGCCCACCCATGTGTGATGAGCTACGGGGTGGGTTATCAAAATATCTCCACAACAATGTCAACAGAACATCCAATAACAAGACTAGGAGTTGATATTATTGTATATTTTTTCATGGAAACACCAAGAAATCTTATAAAAATTGAAATGTCTCGAAACTTTATTTTGCACATTTGTTGTCTTCAAAATAAGATTTATGAACAATTATGACAGATTTATGAACAATTTTGATGATTTTATGTATATAATAATTATCATTTATGTATATAATAATTATCATAAAATTCTCTACGAATTTGTAAGACGGATCTTTGAATTTTGGATTTTTTGCAAAAGTTACACCGGTTTCAACAAAAACTTGCCCATTTATTCTGCATTTTTGAAGGTAACAACTTTGAAAAAATGTGACTTCCTGATATAAAAACATACCAAAAAATGTTTTACAAAATTAAAAACTTATCTAAAAATCGTTATATGATCCTATTTTGAAAATGCTCCTATTTTGGTTTAATGTTTCAAAAAAATAGCGGTTTCCCATAAATTTCAAAAAATTCTTGTAAACTAGTTTTGAGATCATAAAAGACTACTTATAAATAAAAAAACCAAAAAAAATTATCCATAATTGCCAAGTCGCCTTAAGCATAACAAGCAATATGGCTGTCTTCAGATCAACCCTTAAACCAAGTTTATATGCCGGAAAGGTGTTTTTATACATTTGGTCATTAGTGGAAGTGTTCTGCCCGTAACAGGATGAGCACCAATTTCTCTGTAATAATGTTTGGGACATTACAGTACGATATATTTCAACTTATGTACAAGAATTTCATAATGTAGAATAATAAGATATGTAAAAGCGAATAAACGAACATCAAATTGTATGAATCCTAAAAAAATACAATATTCCTTATATACGTAAGAAGAATATGAACACAATTGGTCGTGACTCAGCACTAGGGACAAATTAATGTAATAAGATTTATTCTTGTTGAGGACCCAGAGTATGAAAACCTCTATCCAGTTGAATAGAGTGGTATGATATTTCTATCGCATTAATGCTCGTAATAGAATGTTATGTTTTCTCAATCAAATTGTAACAGGCAGTTGCAATAAATAAAATTATAAAAGAATGAATATTATATATTCAGGGAAATATACTTATTATTAATGTTCGCTTTACCACGGCCATAACGCATCAACACATCAACAGCTTTATCAACACACCCACACACTTACCCACCTACCTATATTTAAACATATAGTCTTCAGCAGACTTCGTCAACACACACACACACACCTACCCACCTGACCTCTAGTCCACATTTCTGTTTTCATATAGCCATATGGAAAGTATTCAACTTCGTACACCTAGCCTTCGTCACACAACATATACCTGATCAAACACACTCATTAGGGTCCAGGCATCCACCTACATCTTCCAGTCTTGCCTTTCATCTAGGCAATATACGCAGACGCAAAGAAGATAAAATGCAACGAAAACATGTTCAAAAAAAGAAAGAATTACGTATTAGAAACGAGTTACCAACACTGGTCAATAAAAGGTGCACAAATTTGGAGAGATTTTGAATTTGGCGGCCTAATGGTTGACCATAATGGCGGAGAATGGAGAAAGGGGAAAGATTGTTCCGGGAGACAAGAAGAAGGTCAAAAGTGTAGAGGATATAGGTGATTCTTTTGAGGAGCGCGAAGCAAAAGAGGTGGAAAGTGTAGAGTGGTGTGATTAAAAAAAAAAATTTTAAAAATAAAAATATTTGGAAGCGGAGGAGAGAACACAAATTATCCAAACCAGGATCCATAGGCAGATAGGCATTTGAAGGAATTAGAAAAGAAAATCTTAGTTAAGGTAACGAAACGTTTTATACTTAAATATAATTAGTAATAGCTAGGAATTAGTTAGGAAGTAGGACAGTTTAAGAATGTGCTATTAATTGGAAATTAAACATTTAAACCTAGCCACAGTTTTCTTAAAGAAAGGAAAAGTAAAATTCGTAATTCAAGGTGTGTTACAAAAGGCTCGAGATAAATAAATGTATTGAATTTTCGTTCTAGTCAAAGACGCAGAGTGTAAATACCTAATAAGTTTATGTGGTGCGATACTTTGGTCGTATATTCAAAGCTCGGTAAATATTTTGGTCATAGACCCAGAATTAGTATGATATGTTATTTTGACCGTGTACCCAAAGTTAGACATTCTACACCCGACACAAATTCGGTATGTCGCTTATCCGAGTCCAATCCCAGATGATGGCTTTTTCCGTGTCAATAATTTAGGATCAAAAATTTACCATAATTGAAATTGGCATTTCTTGGTCTTAATAAATGTTTCAGAAAATCAATTTTAAGCAACTTTAGTTTGTTGGAAAATGTTTACTTCAGATATTCATGTACCCTAAGTTAGATATTCTGGTTGAAAACCCAGAATTAGTTTTTCGTTTTGTGGTTTCCCAAACGGAGGACTATACTTGCTTATTTTTATACATCACCAACTTTTCGCCAACTAGATTGATTTTGGAAAAATCCGTGTTACTATATTTATCGATTTTGTTTCTTTATTCAAAGTGGTTCATCTTATTTTTAACAAATAACTGCCGTAATCAAAAAGAGATTATATTGGATGTATAACTTGAAAATGAGCGATTTAAAAGAGATGGCGTTACTTGTACTGTTTCGCATCTGGCCATACTATGACTATCTTCACGTTAAAGCTAAGTCATATGGCATTACATTTTACTGTGTGTCAATTTGCCAAAGTGTAAACAAGGTAAGTTTTTCGAGTTAGAAACATGTTAGCATACGTATTTGGCACGTTAGCAACAGCATTTGCGGCAAGCTTTGCTTTTGTTATTTAATTGGAAAAGAAAGTGGTGCTGAAAGTCATCGATTGCTATCAGAGTTTTAGGGTGAATATACTTCATCGGTTAAAACTTGGGAATTTTGGTTTTGACGCTTTAAAAGTGGTGATTTTGACACGGAAGTGAAGGAACGTCCTAGCTAAGCGAAAAAGTTCGAAGTGAAGATTTGGAAACTCTATTCAGTGAAGACCCGTGTCAAATGCAAGAAGAGCTCGCAGAATCATTGGGTGTAACACAAGCAGCAATTTCCAAGCGTCTAAAATCATTGGGATTCATCCAAAAGCAAAGAAATTGGGTACCACATGAATTAAAGCCGGGAGATGTCGAAAGACGATTGTGCATGTCTGAAATTTTGCTTGAGCGCCATAAAAAGAAGTCGTTTTTGCACCGAATTGTCACTGGCGACGAAAAATGGATTCATTACGACAGCCCGAAGCGCTGGAAATCGTATGTGAAGCCCGGCCTACCAGGAACATCAACGTCAAAGCCGAATATCCATGGCATCAAGGTAATGCTCTGTATTTGATGGGATCAAAAGGGTGTCATCCATCATGAGCTGCTAAAACCTGGTGAAACAACAACTGATTCGTTTGAAGAGGGCATTCAACGAAAAAAAGCCAGAATATGCGACCAGACATGAGGCCGTAATTTTCATGGGAAGAAAAAGATTGAATAAATTTATTTTGCCATTTAATTTTTAGAATAAGGCTTTTTATTTTAGTTTCAGGTGATGTCCTCAGGAATATATGATCCGAACAAGAAGGAAATTGAAAATTTGCAGGAGCGCTGGCAAATTGTCTTACGATACATGTTTGTCTTTTATATTAACATAATATGGCTACCCCAAAAAATCTCGGATATGACAACATTCATATTGTTCACACGCCACAGAATTAGCCTTTTCATTGCACTGCGAAAAAACTACATTTAATTCAAATGTACACGGTTAGAAAAATTGGAGTAGATTTAATACAAAGCTCCTATCTATGTAGGTCTATGCAAGACCACCTATGAAATTAATAAGAACGCTTTGTATAAAACCATTTCATAATCTAATTTTATCAAATGTATATAACTCTTCTATAAGCCTCTTCAATAGTATTACGTTATAAATTTTAGACGATTATATGAATACAATTGGTATACAATTAAAACCAGCAGATATTAGTTGTGATAATAAAATATCGCATTTTTCACATTGACGTCGATAATTCATTTCTGGTATGCATTCATTCAATTTAAATAATCAAAATTACTGACCCGAAAATTTCAAACCCGAAGGGGTTTACATGGAACTTTTTGTAAACAGAACAGAAGTCATAACAGAAAAAAACCTTTAACGCACATGTCGGACAATAAGGAAACAATATACTAAAAACTTACTAAACTAACTGAAACTTTAAAACTCAGCATATCTTAGTTTTAATGAATCCTTTTCAGTAAAAGTTTTTAAGGTCTTCAGAATGAAAAAATTCGCAATACATACTGAAAATAAAAAAGTTATTATTTCCAAAACAAAGGAAATTTATTTTTGTGATATTTTGTTGTTACAATATATTTTTGTTGTTTTTACTTATACACATTTACATATTCAAAAATATTTCGTTACAATGTACATTTTAGCATTTTTACGTGATATAGCTAAGTCGAATGGTTTGTATGTCTTAATGTATGAAAATCTAAATATATTATACGTTACATTCTTCTTTTTATTGATTTCAAATGCATTATGAAATTCGTCAAAGCAAATTGTGTCGAATTCTTCACATATTATATGTAATATTCTCCTTCACAACTTATTATATATTTTATACAAACGAAATTACTTTGTTGACCTTTTGGGGAATTCATGAAAAGTCCAGGCCTGTATTGTGTAAAATACTCAATCCAAGAAACAATGTGAAAGTCATGTATGTTTATATTAGAAAAAGCCGTTCAAAGATATGAGTAAAATCAGTTGTTGTTTTCAATCTTTGTCCACATTTAACGGTTGCCATTTATTTGCGAATTTTTCCTGATTCCTAAAAGCTAATGTTTTGCATAAATTAATGAAGTTCTTTAAATTCTTCGAACTATTTTTGAAGTACTGATGATTCGATTCGTACCTCATTGAAATATAATGTGAAGAAGGTCCCATTTGAGAAATTACCCTTGGTACCCTTGGGTAATGGGTTAAAATATGGTGTTTTGGTGTAAGCTTCAAGGCAAATGATATAAATATAAAAATGATATAAATATTAAATTTGTAAAGTTAATTCTTCCTTTTGTCATTATGCCCATCATTCACATTTTTAACACCGCCATAACCAGTAGCTATTTCCCCGCTATTTGGAAAACAAGTAAGGTCATCCCTATAAAGAAACATATCTCTGCGCAATTGCCTAGCGACTTTAGGCCGATAAGTATCTTGTCTGTACTTTCAAAAGTCTTGGAGAGAATTGTATTCAAACAAATAAGTGCATTTATTGAGCAACAAAAATTACTAAATGAGGCTCAATCTGGGTTTCGTTCCAAGCATAGCACCATCACTCTACTTTTAGATCAAATTGAAACAATAAGACAAAATGTAGAGAGAAGGGAAGCCACTGTTCTTTGTTTACTTGATTTTTCTAAAGCCTTCGACTCAGTGAATTTCAATATTCTTTGCTCAAAGCTCAAAAATCAGTACAGGTTCTCAAGTTCTGCTGTAAGGTTCATTTATTCTTATCTCTGGGGTAGAAAACAAGTAGTATTCAGCGAACCGAAATTTTCTCAGCAAAGGATTTTGCTGGGTGGGGTACCACAAGGCTCGATCTTGGGACCATTGCTATTTTCACTGTATGTGATTTAGTTAAGGTTCCCACGCACTGCTCCGTCAGGCTTTATGCCGACGACATGAAATTATCCCTTTCAACACTTATAATCGACGCTAACGCGCAAATTGCCTCATTTAATTCAGACCTTCAGCACGTATCAGCCTGGGCTAAGTCTAATTGCTTGAATCTGAACCCTTCCAAAACCCAGGCAATCGTAATTTCCAATAGTAGTATTGATTCATCTACGTTATCTTTGCTGGTTTTGCATGACGTGTCTATACCCTACTCATCAACAGTAAGGAAACTTGGTATGGTTATGGATTGCTCTCTTTCCTGGAACAGAAATATTGATGCAATTGTGGGAAAAGTTTATGGAATTCTGAGAAACCTTTGGCCTCATGCTGTCTGCACACCTAGAGATATAAGAAGCAAGCTTGTTAAAGCGTTAATACTTTCACTTATTACATATGGAGATTCAGTATACAGAAGATTGAACAGTGCTTCAAGATACAAACTTAACGTTGCATACAGTTCTTGTGCAAGGTACATTTACGGTCTTCGACGATATGCTCATATTTCTCAGTATTCTAGAAGTATTTTGAACTGCACTTTAGATAACTACCTCAAGTTTCGAACCTGTCTAGCGGTGTTCAAATTAATTAGTAGCCAATGTTCGTGTTACCTTCAGAGACATATTACACTCTCCACGTCGAGGCGCACACGATCACTGATTCTTTTTATAATACTGTGAATTTCCCAATTATAACTCTGTTGTTAGCTTTAGTCTTGATTATTACTATTATTTATATACATATATATATTTATTTTTTTCTTGTTCTTTCATTCATTGTTTTTGTTTTAATTTTTATATTTTTCTGGAATGAATTTTACGTCTTTTTGTTTTTTTTCTTTTCTCTCTTTTTTATATTTTGTGTTGAATTAAATTAGGAGTTAGCACAAACAAAGAGAACTTATGTACTCATTTGTGCCTTTGTGAATAAAGAATTTATTTATTTACTTATTATTAAAATTCCTTTAGTATTATGGTTAAATGTTGATCTATTGACATTCTTAGTTTCCCATTGCTATCAATGTCTATTATTTTGGAAAAAAGCAATATCTATAATTTTTAAAATTATTGTAATTCCGGCCCATTTAGATCTCAAAGAGTGATCAACCAAATCTCCAAATATATACGGGAAATGTATTATTAAACATAAACATTGGGAAGCAGATAAACCTACTGAGTCTTTATAGTTATAAAAGAGCTAGGCAAAGTATTTCTATACAAGTAACCATAATTAAATGAATTAATTCTTGCATTAATTCTTTCGTAAGTGATAATCTTCTGGTTTACCAAACATTTTAGAAAATACATAATTATAAATGGCACTACACCATCAAGCAAATCATGCATTGTATCGACAGTGTTTTGCTTTAAACTGTCGAAATGATTTAATTTATTCAATAGACACGAATTTTTGACACCCTTCCTACTTTTTAAATCAGGATTTTCTGAAGTAAAATAATGTTGGAGACTCTCTTGTGTAGGTAATAAGCTCTCATCCTCCTGAATTTTTACTTGAGTATGTTTTTTGGACATTTCACAGAATCGACAAAAATAAGAAGAATTGAAACTTGATGAGAACCCTAAGAGAATGTTACCTCCCTACTATAGTAAACAGATTAATTGCGAGCTGATATTTAATAAAATGGAAATATTAAGTACAATATTTTCTGCATGTGCCTCCTAAGAAATGCATAAGGAAAGTAACTTCGATTTAATATAGCCGTGCGATTCTTGTAACATATAAACTATGATTAGTGAGTAAGTTACTTTGTCTTTTACAAAATCATGTCAACAAAATAAAAATTCTAGTAGCTAACCTTATTTATATAATTTTCACTTAAAATATCAAATAAAAAACAAATCGACAAGCATTTCCAATATAATTTCCTACGTTCATTTAATCTCCACGAAAATATCTGATCTGAGTATATTAAAGAAATATTACGTTGTCGGTTGAGAGACCCATTATAGCTCATATCAGCATATCATATTTCACTAATTACCGAGATTTGATGAAAGAATTAATGACACAAATATCGTTTACACATATTAAATCACAGATGTTGTAAATTGTAGATATCTTTAGGATTGAGAAATAAACTAACCGCCTTGTTGGGTAAGATATTTTCATTCTTGTTATGTATTGCTCAAAACTTTTTACATTTACAGTATTTTCCATTTCAGATTTTTTATGTCAATGTCTATTTCTTTAATAAATTTACATAATTAAGTCGTAATTAATCTGAAATAAGGACCCTTGACTGAAGTAAATGTAGATGCATAGAAAATGGGTAATTATTGAAATGCCACAATTTTCCACTTAAGATAACAACGCACTTATCTCTGTCTATAACAAGCTGACAAATTAATTGGAAATAAGATTCAACGACGTATATATCCCTCTTAACATTCAAGAAACACATGCCTAAGATATTTCTGGTATTTATAACAAGCTGGATGCTATCCAAGTGAATTGCAAACGACAGCAAAAATCCCCTATAGTACACAAATCGAAGGAAACTGAAATCCCACTCCCTGTTTTCTCATGACATGTCCTTAATTCAATAGTCCTGTTCCGTCTGGATGTCTAGAAGGAACACTTGCGCCTCATTGGAGTACTTTGCTATTCTTTGCCATGTACATGTAACCATTACTCGGGGTTATAAAAATGCACTCTGGCCTGAGACTCTTCTCACATATGTAACATGTACTTAAGACTTTTCTTTTTGCCATTGCACCCCACCCAGAAAGACAACCTGAGAAGGATGACGACGCCTTGGTCTGTCCGCTGTGATTCCATCGTTTTCTAATGGAACTGCATTGGTATGAGGGACATTGAGATTCAAGGAAGCATCCTACGTCCTATATACCCCCAATACAAGCGTCAGTTGTCCTATTCTCTACCAAAAATTTCCTTGAGCAGACATTATATGGCGTCTTCCTTACGCTGCCAGAAGGGCTCTATTTCCAAATGCCAAACATGAGAAAAACTTGTTCATTCCTTAGGGTTTGGGGTAAAACATAAAATACGACTTTTATTATCATGTTGTTTATCTCTAAGTTCGTTTACGTTTATTTATTTAATGGTTTCAATGATCATGCGCATACCACGCCATGGATATGTACTAACCCGCATTATATTGACTCTACCACTTTGATACGTTTGCATCGCATGATTTAAACAAACACGGAAAATAAACAAATATGCTGAGAGAGACTTATCTAACGAACGGAATATTCTTGAAATGAATAACTCAATTAGATCCTGGCAGCTTGTTAAAGCACATCGAACTTATTGATTTATCTCAAATGCTTCAGCTTTATTAGTAGAGTATAGCATAAATGATAGAAAATTGTTGGATAAAAGTGTGGTAGTTATTAAGACGTATAATCAAGGCAGAAACTGAGCACACAAACTTCAATCAATAGCAATCAGTTTTTAATTAGAAACTGTTTGCGCCAAGTATGATGAATTGCAGTAAGACCAGTTCCATAAGAAGGAATCCATCAGGTTTTCTACCACGATCTTTTGATGATAGATAATTTGAATGTAAATATGATAGATACTGAAACCTTGACTTTCGAAGCCTTGCAAAATAGTTCCAACAATACCAAGAGTTCCCATAAAAGGCAGATATTAAATGGAGTACAGGAGAGCATATTTGATCCTCTATCAATAAATATTCTCCAGAAAAATATATCATAGAGTGCAATGTTAGTAACTTGATGTGTATGGAAAATTATTACATAGATTTAAATGAATTTATTGAAGGATATCCATTCCCATTGCACAAAATAAAAGACTACCATTAGATAAATGTTAAGAAGAAGGATCGGAAGAAAATAGTGTTTAGTAGATCTTCCGGCCGCTATGAATTTTAGCTAATGCCTCTCTCGCACATTTTAAAATATGTGAACCAGTTCATAGGGTACCAAATGTTTTTTTTAGATGATTCTATTTACAGAAAGGTTTTGGGATACCATCAGAAAAATAGACATGGGGTTTATTAAAGAATATGGTCACAAAAGTAAAACTTGAACCCACAGAAGTCTAATATTTATAAAAAGAAAATAATGTTACTCTAGTTAACTATTGAGGTGGCCATAGTTCGTATCTTTCTTATGTAAAGTGTGCGCAAGTGTACAAAAGTGTGTCTACTGATGTGTTTGTATCCTATTGCGCCTTGATTCTGCAAAGAATTTCGTTTTATTTTCAGGGTAAACCAGAATAAAATCAACTACTTTCCTTGGGTTCCCACTAGAGTAAATATGATTCCTCTTATTCTTCCCTTCTTTCTGGATTTTTGAGTGCTCAGAGACAGATTCTTTTTTTTTAGCCACTTACCTTTTTTTGTGACTTCTTGGAGTATACAACCCCCACGCATAATCTCAGGAATATGAGCTAATTACCTTTCGTAAACTCAGCAGCGTACCTTACGATAACCTAAGATGGAGTAGAAATACTTAAACATTTCAATTTATTGGATAAATTAGTAAAGTTAGGAATTGAGATTAAGTAACTACAATTAGCCACTTACCTTTATTGGACTTACTGGAATACGAAGTTTTCCCACGTCCAAACTTAGAGATATTAGCCGTTTGTCTTCCGTGGCCTGGAAGAATCACGCTGGAATCACGCTGGAATCTGGAAGAAAATAAGGACAATTAGTCAAGGCTAAATTAGTAAAGTTAGGAATTAGATTAAGTTGAGGTTTTCAGCAATTTTATATTTAGGAAAAATGAATTAGTAGGGTATAGGGCAAAAGGATAGATTTGTAGCATTGCATGTAAATGTAGGGATAGGTCAAACAAATTATGGGCAATAGGTAGTATAGATACTAAGAAAAATGGACTTACTTTAGGTTTTGTGAAGCGGTCAAGGTAGCCTGCGAATCCGATGCCCCCAAATCCAAAAGAAAATTTTTCCCAGAAATTGGATCAATTCCTGATAATTTTAGCAGACCAAAGAATGGAAAAATAGAAAAAAATAAAATATTTAAAAGTAAACCGATTCAAATCGGTTCAAAAATGTTCCGAAACTTGGTGAAATAGGGACCGGAAATTCGAATAGGGGCAGTTTTCCTATAAAATTTCAAAAGTGAAAGTGAAAGTCCTACACAATGTATAAAAAAACGAAAAAAAAATCCATTTTGTGAACAAAAAAAAAGAAAAAAAAAGAAAAAGTGAAATTTTATAAAGAGGTAAATACGGGAGAAATTCCAAGGAGTTTAAGGGCAGGAACGAGGTTGCGAAGCGCTGGGATTGTGGAGTAAAGAGGTCGGATCGGGTTCCAGAGGAAAGAAAAATAATAATGACAAGCTAAGTACTCTTTTATTTCATATCTAATCAAGATTTTTCCGCATAATGAAACTCAGTGGTATCAAAGGGAATTTTTTTTTTAGCAAATGTGACAGTTCGGGTCCGTGCTACCTTGCGGCTGGTTTTACCTTGTAACTTTCCAAGTGTTTGAATAAAATTTAAGTGAGTTGAAGTGTTTTTTTGCTTTGATTCGCAGTTAACCTTAAGTCTGCGTGGCGCCCAAAGGTCTAAAGCCCCGAAATAAGAAATAGGATTGCCGAAGAAAATATCCGAACCTTCTCCAATGCTGGCCGGAAAATTCGCGCAAGGTGTAAATTTGCGTGTAACAAAACTTATGTAGAATAGCAGTTCCTACGAATAATTTGTTACGAAAACACATTAGATTCAGCCGGTAAGACACTCACACAATCAAACATTTAACATGCCTTAAAGAATGACTCACCATTTCATGCATCTTTGTCATACTGAAGGGGTGAAGGGGTTTACTCAAAATTGACCAAAAATGACGTGAAGTATCGAACTTTTTGTGGGGAAAAAGAAAAGATATATGAATTATTTGTTTGAGGAGTGTATTTTACTATATTTAAAAATTAAAAAAAAATCGAAATGGTGTCTGTAATGAGCTACGGGCATGCCCGGAAAACATGGCCCATCTGCGTCGAATGTATAGTTCCCACAGGAATGGTTAGAATTCAAAATCGTTTATATTCATTACACGTACATTAAATTTGTGGGACACTATACCTATGCAAGAGTAAATAACTTTAAATTTGACGGTGATTACTCGAAATTAATGTTGCGATTTTCCTAGTTTTTTTGCATTTTATGTGGCTTTAAAAAAAATAGTACATATTAAAACATTTTATATATTATAGGCATAGGATCCCATAAAAAGTGTCTACTTTAAGAAAAATAAAACTAAAAGGCAATCAATCAAACCGTTTTAAAACTAGAATCGACGTAGTATTGAAAAATCGTCTTTCGGGGAAAACATATTTAAAGTTTTTTTGAAGATTATTTGACTGATGACTATGTGTTACTAAATATTCGAGTGTATAAACAAGCTATCGGAGTTCTATATCTAAATCCTGATTCAATCTACATTTAACTTACATAACTACGTTCTTATTAAAGGCTGTATCCCTGTAGGGAATAATAGAAATCATTTTGAGGACGACTGATACGGTGCGACAAGTCTTCTACCTGAGCCGAAACATCCCTAAGTTCAATAGGCTGTAAAAACTTTTAGTATACGCGGATAAAAAAAACCTTTTCACAAATGAAAAAAACAAAAAAGCGATTTTTTCAAAAAATGTTGAGTAAACCTTCCCCGAATACAAATTTGTCAACAAAAGACGACGTCTGCTACAGAGCAAGGTTTTTGAAAACGGAGAGATACCCGCTGGAAAAGCTCTTAAAAGTGCTTTGTAATCGCTGATGTAAAATAATTCTAATGCACTATATTAAATAAATTTATATATATATATTATAATGCTTCTCGTGAAAAGTAAAATTGTGAGACATTTTTTAAAATTACAACTGGCATTCTTGGGGTTTTTTTTAAATACGCGGCTGCGGATTTTGGTTCTTTAAAACCTCAAAAAAGTACTTTATTATAAAAACTTCTATCAAATGTTTTTAATAATTACAACATTGTTATTCCCAGCCAAAGTATAAATAACTATTCCGAATTATTTAAACTGGGAACACCACAAAATCTACGAAAACAAAATACATTCTACAAAAAATTCACAAACTTTGAAAAATGTCACCTCTAATAAAACGTAATATTTTGCACTTCAAGTGATTGAAAAAAAATCTTAGTGAAAAGAAATACGTACCTACACAAAAGTGGAATTCTTAGACAACATTGCTCATAATGTAACATTGTTTTAAAAACACTAAAAGCAATTTTTTATGGTATTGCCTAAGCTCAGGGGATAACCCTGGATAATATTAGCTGTGTTCTTTTGGGCAACAGAGTTATGAAAGCTAAAAAGAACGGTTGGAATCCATGGAGTATATGGATAATTCTTCTTCTTATCTTTTCCTCTTTTTAAGCAAACCCGAGATAAGTGAAGACCGTTATTAACTTGAAATTTATCTTAATGTCACATTAGCGCATATTTTAATTGCTATGATGAGCAAGATCAACTTTTCAACACAAAAACTTTCAATAAGCGCCATCTATTTCCCCGTAGAAGACTTAAATAATCCAGTAAGCTTTTTAACTCGGTTAAATAACCGAGTTAATTTAACATGGTTAATGTATGACAACTCTGTACTCAGCCGCCAAAAGAACGCAGCTATTAAGGAAGAGAAAATAAGGAAATTTTCACAAGTAAACAAGTGTTGCAAGTAAGCCATAATTTTTGGCATGAAATTTTTACTGTGCAACATCCCAACAAGTACGATTGTACATTTATTTAATAGTTGTCTGACAACTTTAGCATTTCTTATTGCTTGGAAATAGGTGATCGTCTACCCCCTGACACAAAATTGTTTCCTCTAGCGTGGTTTCCGATTTCTAGTCTAAAATCATTTTGTGCTATCTATTTACTTCACCATAAGTTCCTCGATAAGCTACCCAAGAAATTCATAATAAGGCGGATTTACTATTAAATTCATATATAGCTACGTATCAGAGCGGATTCAACAAA
>QYTT01081792.1:19310-29355 GCA_006980735.1 Dasypogon diadema
GGTTAAATAACCGAGTTAATTTAACATGGTTAATGTATGACAACTCTGTACTCAGCCGCCAAAAGAACGCAGCTATTAAGGAAGAGAAAATAAGGAAATTTTCACAAGTAAACAAATAGATGATCGTCCTCCTCCTTTCACAAAATTGTTTCCCTAAGCGTGGTTTCCGATTTCCAGTCTAAAATCATTTTGTGCTATCTATTTACTTCACCATAAGTTCCTCGATAAGCTACCCAAGAAATTCATAATAAGGCGGATTTACTATTAAATTGATATATAGCTACGTATCAGAGCGGATTCAACAAATAAAACTTAAAGGTTTTGTTCCTTCTATTTGCGCTAATATATCTGGCGTCCCATAAGGCTCCGTATTTGGCCATTTGCTATTCAACACGTACATTAACCAGTTTTATACATGATTCCAGTATACACATACATCTACATTAATGACATCCAGCTTTTCATAGCCTGGTTTAGTTGAGAATTGTGTTTGTAGTTTGTATGATGATTACAATAGGATACAGCACTGGTCAATGATAAGACCGAATAAACCTTGTGTGGTAATTTATTTCGCGTAGGTTGCTTTCTTCATTGCAACATGTAAACAAGGTTTTAAATTATTTAAAATTAGTTGAGCCAAACTTCGAAAAAGTACGAAAATTGTAGTAAATTCAAATAGTACGGGGTAAAAAATTAGCTCGTGAAAATCGTAGTAGAAACAGTACAATTGTACTAGGCAACTAGGGTGACAACACTGCTGGTGAAGAGTTAAAACTCGGTAAAATATGTTTCGTAATGCTAGTGAATTTCTAGATGTAAGTATTAAGACAATCGAAAGCAACAATGAATGTTACATTCATGTCTGAAAACGTATTAAGAAATGTAAATAAGGAATTAGATTTGAAAAAACGTATTTCTGGAAGCAAAATCTCATAAAAGAATTTTTGAATGCTATCACATTAAAACTAAAGGAACAGACATGATTGGCAAATTATCTCCAAAAAACTGTTCAATTATACCGAGAACTTTTATTAACACTTTATTTATGAAATTTATGTTCTACGAGGAAAACGATTAAGGTTTTAATTAATACGACACACATATATTCATGGAAATCAATTTCAAAAATACCACATTGGCTGGAGTTTCTGTATGAAATCAAGTAAAATTCGTAAGTGAGTAAAGAAACTGTTGTAAAAATCGATGATATTTGAAAGAGAGTACACCCTTTACAAGGATTTTCACATCACGATTAGTGTCATTGTTCTCCATATGCGTTTTAATTACATGCGTAGAAATTGTAGTCGACTTTAAAAAAATGCAATCTTGAACAGCTCCTATAATGCAGTATGATAAAAATCGAGATATGCGACATAATACAAATATTTTGGGTTTTTTAAATTTTTCTATTTTTTTTTTTAATTTCTTACAGTTTGATTTTCAATTGTAAAAAGTTTAATTTTAAGTGGATATCGTTTGTTTGCATTATTAAAGGTTTTGTAAAAATTATTTAAAATTTCTTTTATTCCGAGTAAAGCTTTAGTTAATTTGTTTAATACCTCTTTTAAATTTTCAAAAAATCGATTTCTTTTTAGCAAAATAATTGCTTAGACCTTTAAAATAATATACAATTGATATAATTGACAATTTTGATGTATTTGTGACCCTAATCAAGCATTTTACAGACATACTTAAAGAAGAATACTAATTTTTTTCCAATATACGACTCCATTTGTGAGTCCGGCCCAGAGTGAGTCAAATACCTTAAAACTTTATACCCGTTTTTCTCGGAACTGATATTTTCAAAATGTTGTCCATCATAAAACATTCAATATTTAACTGATTGGTTTGAAATTTTTTGGAAAAGTTTCCTAAAGTATTTCATTAGATAATTGTCTAATGAAATACTTTAGTTACGATATTTTTTATATCTATTTATTGAAGTCGAAAATGAGTTTTTTTATTGCACGAAATTACATTGGTGTTTCTCATTGCGAGCAGAAATAAGTTAGAGCTAGAATTTGGCCCAGGTCTGGTTTGCTCGAATTCTATTAGGGCCCTGATAGAGCAGCCTAATCTGGCGCAGATTCGAAATTTAACGTTATTGCGTGTCCGGACCCTATCAAGCTAACAGTTCTGGTCCACGTCGGGTTCCTGCATGTGGCCCATGATATGGGTATCATATCCAAGGTGTTTGCCTTATCAAGGGGTAGAATAAGTGCACCAAATCGGAACCCAAGTGGAAAAATCCTAATAGGGCATTTCTGGCCCGACGGTGTTAAGGCATGCCCTAATAAATTTCGAGATTTTCTTTTAAAAATTCCTAAAAATTACCCCTTTCCTAATAATTTCAAAATAGCGTTACTTCTTGAGCTTGCGTTTAATTTCTATAACGTTGCACTTGAGAATCATTCTTTTCACTCTAAAGATAGTATATTCAGCTTTCTTAAGATGCATCCGGAAGTAGAGTTGCCAGCACTTCTTTCGAAGTAAACATTCCCAAAAAATTTAACTAAATCGGATGAAATAGAAGAAAGAACGTTTATATTTTATAGGATTATATATTGAAAAGTGTTAACATTCAATTTATTTCGTAGATCACTCTTTATTGAATTAGTGGAGACAAATTTTCTTTCTGCAGCAGTGAAACTATGAGACATTGCACATAAGTTAAAGCGTGGAATTCTGCATTTTGTGGAACTTATAATTTTCTAAATTTCCCTTAACATTTTTTAAAATTTTCCAAAAAATTTAATTTCTTGTCTCATCATCTGTTCTAAATGTATTTGCTATTGGTCGTAGCGAAAATGTTTGGATGACGGCAGAAGTTTTTATGATATTTATTTTCAAACGTAATTTCTCCTTATTTAAGATTTTTGTTTGCATATAATATTTTTTGTAAGTGGACAGTAAATCATATTACAATATTTTACTTTAGCATCGAAATCATCATCTGTTATGATAACTTTAGGAGCAACTCTGCTTCAAACTGTTTTGCAAAGATTCTTCGAAATGGATTTCTTTCAATTGGTTTTTTTCTTGCAAATCAGTTGCAATTAATTGAAATAAATGTTCTACCGTCTCAAACTATAATTTGTGATTAGTTCTGTAATATCGCCTCGTCGTAGAACAAAAGACTGAAAATTTTCACAGGCCATAGCTAAAAATGAAGTTCATTCAGATAATATTGAGCAAAATTCCACTGCAGTGGTTTAGGTTGTGAAAAATATTTAAAAATAAAACGGCTAAGTGCAAGTCGAAAGTAAGGAATATAATATTCCAGCCATTTGTTGTTTTATAAATTAATATCTCTGATTCTAAAGCAAATTTTTCTATGATGAATCTCCTAATACATTTCGAATACTCTCGGGTCGACATCGGCTAAGCTAGTGCACTCCTTCGAATACATATGTCGTCGTCGTCATCCGTTGCCATGCACCGCGGCCGGTGCCCCTGCCCCCAACCCTAACGCGCAACATATCCCAAATAGAGAATATGTTCCAACTTTTCCCATATTTCCTTCATTTTATATTTTTTCAGATTTTTGTAGTTATTATTTCGATGAAATATGGCCTGTGATAGGAATTTTTAGTCCATTTTTGAAAATTTTATTAAAGAAAATTGGAAAAAACAAGCCTTAGATTAATTTTTGATGTAGTCATTTCTCGATTTCATTAGCTTTCATTTTACATATCACAATCGATGACTTTGGACAAACTTTTTTTCACATCGCAAAATAAGTAACCCCCAAAAATCAAAAATCCAACTTTAAGAACTTCTTGCCTATAATTGGGCCACCATTTTCTATTTTTGTGCCAAATTTCAAATTTATACATCAAATATTTTCGGAAAAAATCGCGTGTGACGGACGGACAACAGACATCGTTTTGCCAATTTTGATATAGAATACTAAAAATCGTCAGAAAAACAAACAGATAATGTAACGAAGTCAATAGAATCCGTCACCACTCAATTGGCCTCATCTTGTTTGGGGCAAGCTACCACTGAGTGTTTTATTAGGAAAATCTTATTATGGCCTGACAATATGAAAAAGAAAAGAAATAGTTAAGAAAACATATGCCTTACGTTTTCTCAACCGATATGTGGCAATGGTTTTAAGAATATAATGTTGCTAGAAAAAGGCTGAAAAAAAGGCAGATTATTATTCAAATCGTAAAAGATAAGAGATCCTGAGAAGCGATAAATGCAGCAAAAGCTGCTCAAAAATGCCGAGTTAAAGAATTAAATTTAAAAATACAGAATTTTTTGTGTCAACATGCAAAAGCTAGAATTTTTGATTTCAATAAATAGTGTTTTCGTTTATTATTCGGTAATACTAATAATGCAATAGATATAGCATTTACACTTCAGAAGCTACCGTTTCGAGAACAGCTGCAACCAGATCAAAATCAAGACCAACAAAATAAATTTCAGCGCCGACCAAAACAAAATTAAGCACACCTATTTCAAAAATAAGACCAATCGAATCAAAATCAGCCTCAACTATTTCAAATATATAGGTAACAACTTTTTCAAGTTAAAATACAATCAAATAAACTTCAATAGTTAGCCTTTCAACCTCGAAAACAACATTTTCGATCCCAATTACAACCAATTCAAATTCAATAATAACCGATTCAATTTCAAAAAGAACCAGCTGAATATATAGTAGAAAAGGGCCTTTGTATTCATAGCAATCAGCTGAATGATCAAAATTTTGATATGACTTAAATGTGAACTGAAACCTCCGTCGCTAATAAGAGTCTTGTGAAACCTCTTGGTTATCCTGACCATCTTGATCCCGTCTTTGAGCATCGTGAGTTCTCTGATTTCTTTTACGTGATCCAAAATTCTCCTATGCCCATACTGAGTCCCTGAAGAGCATCAAGTACCATCACTCTGTATCTTGAGTGCCATCCCAACTGCTATCTTCCTTACAAAGGCAATCAGTGGTGGTAGCCCCAGCAGAGTTTCTAACGCAGTTTGTGGGTGTGGTGGGAAAAGCGCCCAGAATTCCTATACATGCCCCTCCTTTGTTCCGTATCCATTTGCCGCTTAACGGTAAGCTGGCATACCTTAGGTAACCAGACCACTGCCGTAAAAGATAGAATAGATCTAACCACCTTTGTATATATCTAGTGTGCTGATATCGGTGAAATACGCCACCTTTATTAACACACCGTTCTACATTGATGTAACACCACCTTTGCTTTTTGGATCTTTTCTTCAACATAATGCTTCTAGGTCAGCCTCGAATCCAAGGTGTATCCATAGGTATTTAGCCTCGTTGTAGAAATATTGATCTCATATCCAAAGAACGTAAGTGGGTAAATGGAAACTAAGTAAGGCCGTATAAGTGTTTTTTTCATAAATTTATTTAATACTCAACGTATTGTGGTATTGAATAATAACGCATTATTATTATTATTTATTTTTTAGGGAATAATATTATATTCAACTTTTTTAATTATATATTTAAGCAATACGAAGAAGATACATAACAAAATAGGTTATTGGGTATTTCAGTATCCCAACAAAATTTTACAATACAAGTGAACGATTATATATCTTCGTTTTCTGGTATTGAACGAAAGCCGGTAATAGCACTGATCCTTTAAAATACTTCTAAACTCAAGGAAATTCTCAAATCTAATGAATTTATGCATTATTAAATTCACAAAACCAGTAGTATTTAGATAAATGTCGACATCAAGTAGATATAAATTAAAATTTTGATATTTTATTACATTTTCACTATTAAACATTGATAAAAATATCTATTGACAACTAAATGTTCATAATACAATAACTTGGGATTCTAGATTTCTAAATTTATCCCCTACATAAGCTGAACTTCTTATGAAAACATAAATACTAGATCCACAGATATTTTGTATTATATTGAGATAAAATAACTCTACCACCCAAAAATTTCCAAAAACCTTTTGAGCATGTGCCAAATTCCTATAAAATATAGAAATTGATTTGCACTAAATTCCATGTGTGTTGGTGCCCTAGTAACCAATTATTCTCTACCCCTACCAATTGATACGTTTTGACAGCATATCTACATACAGTCATAATTATTACATTACTTTACACTTGCAAGATATCAGGCATCACCAGTCTAAAATAACATGAAAAATCCATCAGTGAAATTCCCCCATTGATTAGCCCTTCATTATCAAAAGAATGGAAATCTTTTGGAATCGATACGAAATAGGAGAATGAAGGGAATAAGACGCAAGTCAAAGGTTACATCATTCTGATTGGCCTTTTTATTCAAAAGAGAAGACATGATGAGGCAGCCAGCCAGAGCTGTGAGGGCCGCCAACGTTCATCTGGAAGTTTCTTGCACCACACCTACAAGCAAAGGAATGTTTTTAAGACCGTCCAAAAAAAAACAAAGTCACAATTCATAAATTATGTTTTCTGTAGCAGTTGAATCACCTCCCACGTATCCAGAATTTGAGAGCAATTGCCCGATTCTAGAGGAAAAGACAACGTTTCGCAAAAGTTTACTATTTTGGGAACTATAGAACTGGGAATTACTTAGTTCCGAATTCCGCCATTCGAATACTGCTACTATTTCTAAACACGCCTTTGAGTTATATGCGTGCTGTACTCCTCTGTTTCCACCCGCAATATTTTGTGTTCTTTAATGAAATATAGCACGAACACACTCCCAGCTAAGATAATGACTTTACCTATAAAATGGGAAAGCTTTCATATTCCCTCTAAGGAGAGTTTGACCAGGTATAGAGGGTCCGTGCATGAGCACCTTCAAAGTACAGGAAATGACAATGATTCCGACCAGGAGAAAATTCTGCATTCACCCATCACACTTGACTATAGTACTCGATAGGTATGCTGTATACCGTGTACCCATGGTTTCCATTTTAACAGCACCAAGAACGAGATGCAATGAAAAAATCTTCCTGCCGTATCTTGCTTAAAGAAACGCGTTCGGCGTTCGTTCGTCTGACAGCAACGCTACCCTATAACCTTTTCTTAACCACTGCCAACTGACGTCGTATATCATATTGACGGGAAACGTACCCAACTTTACACTCATTCACACAACTACACGGCACGGAGAGAGCTTCGTGTCGGGCGCTTGATCTCTTGTGCAACCACATGCTATTTTCATGGGATTTTTTACGTTATATACGAACAAACATACACCACCCTTCCTTCAATATTATATAGATATATAAAACATTTTATTATATGCATGCTTGTAGTGGAAAAGATCAGCGGGTAACACAACAAAAATTTTTGGACAGTTTTCTATCAGAAGTCCTTCATTCTGATAGTATCTTTTTAGAATAAACAATAGTACACGAAAGTGAGCAAAAAATACCAAGAGTGACAGACGGTTAACAGCGAAAAGCCGTACCATTTTTTTTACCAAATAACTGGTGAAGTTTCACATGGCGCGATATATTTCCATTTCATAAACAAAATTGAACACGTCTTTCACTAACTAAACTCTGTACAGCGCTCATCGAGAGTTAATTCGGTTTAAAAGCGAGAAATAAAAAAAAAAGTGTGAAAAAATATAAACAAAAAAAGAAATGTAAACGAAGTGTTAAAGAAAATGTGACAAGAAGTGTTGAAAGGTGCGATTAACTTGTTCTGCCCAGAAACGTCGTACTCTCACCAAACTTTTTGTTGTTTTCTTTATTTATTTATTTTTTATTTTTTTTACAACCGGGAAATTCGTTTCGATTACGATTAAATGTGGGTGTAATTAGTGAATTTTGCTGTGGAACCTGATTGAAATGAATGTCGTCACTACAAATACGGTTGAAATGTCCTCGTATGATGGGCAGGTATATTATTTGTTTGTTTTCTAAATCGCGGTATCATCGGTTGTTATGATTTTTCGTATTTTGTTTATTAATTACCTTTCTTTACTGTTCGTGTATATAATTAATTAGTGGATTTTCTTCAAAACTCGTTATGGTGTTGAATCGTCACAGAAACATTCAAGGCTTGGTGAGTTTTTACGTTTAACAAAAAAAAAAAAATTTAGCTACTGATAACCGGCTTATCATAAATCTAGCACATTTTTATTATAATTTACATGAATAGTCTCTCAAGAACTCACACATTGAAAGTGTCTGCACTACATAAGCAAAAGTGGCCGTGTAAGAACGGAAATGGTGCTTACAACTTCTAAATTGAGACACAGTCGTCGTACTGCATGCTTCCATTTTCTAATTTGCATAAACATTTTTGATGACAAGTAGTTTAGTGAACTTGAGTTTCGGTTGTGATTTGGGTTTCCTCTTTTTCTCTGTTTCTTATGAAAATAAATACCTATAAGTGGGCATAGAGATGTCAACACTGTCACCACAGAAAAATACATTTGCATAAATACACCATCAGAAGCACACGACATTTTGTTGCCTTTATTTGTTTTTTATCTTTTGATAATTGTTATGCTAATGAAAATTTTAGAAATGGCTGCTAAGAATTCTAGAGTTTATTGGAATTTTAACTATAATCCCATGTAAAATAAGAGATGACGAAAACTTTTCAAGTCTGCAGCGTTTTCTGTCTCCTGGTTCAAGTAATACTTTGTTTCTACCCTAATATTATTGACAGATTTTATTCCGAAATGTTTAGCTGTGTGCTTTTTGGGCTGATCTTTATTAAATGCTTTGCAAGAATTCTTTTTTTTTATAAATTACATGCATCTAGTCCCGAAATTGTCACTAGATCCAAAATAGAGATAAATGTAAAAATAAAAATATTTAATACTGCTATGTAAATGAGTAAGTATAAAACAGGGGCGAATTCGATTCTTCCCTGAACCACTAATGAACTAAAGTAAATAAATTCAAGAGAGTAGTTTTTAATAAAATCTTTTAGCTCCCTAAATACTTAAAGTGTCGGGCTCAAAGGTCATTATAACTTCTTGTTTTTCAAATTCAATGAACCCTTAACTACATTCGTGGGGTAAATTTTTACCCCACACAGTGTATATTGCTGTGTAACATTCGCACCATTAATGTGTCAGAAGAAAGATTAAGACTTTAGTTCGGTACTCGTCATATAGTGCCAGGTGAGTGAACATGCTGTTCGCCACGGTTTTCTTATATCCTTATAAAATAAAACCCAAAAAAAATTATCAATTTGTTATGTTTTGCGAATAAAAAACAGATTGGGGTAGAAATCTACCACACGAGTATAGAAAATGACTAATGTAGTTGAGGGTTAAACTGAATGTGACGCGTGGGACATAAATTACCCTACTCCTTTGGGATTAGTAAATTACATCTCAAAATTTACATAAGCCATTGCAACCTAATTACCGACATTTTTATAACGGGTGGGCTGAACTATTACCGCATAATTTCCTGGAAAGGCAACAAAACTAACATAAATATATATTTCGATGTGTCTTTTTTAAATATTGTGTCGGGTGGGACAAGTCAGAATCTGAAGTGAATATAATATCGAAAAATCGGTAATATACACTCACGGAAAAAAAAGTTTACACCTGTTGGTAGCCCCATTTTGTCATATATGGGGATTGAAATAGCTGTCGTATGGTAGTAAATTTTCACATATTAAGTAGGGTGAAGTCCCTGTAATAATTTTACATTGACTTGCCCGGATTTAATCAATAGGTGTGAAAATAAGTCAAAGTGAAGAGACCTGTTCTAAATAAATGGGCAAAAGCATATGTGTAGATGTTAAGGAAAAAATCAAATATTATTGGATTTTTCGTGATCCAAGAAGAAAATTACAAAATAATTATTTGTGGCTGAGGTGACGGTTTGTATGGGCATTTTTGGCATGTTTTCTAATATCCTCAAATTCAAACATATCTAAAGGCTTCGAAAAATAAAGAAGTCAAGGTGTTATTATTGATGGAACATTTTTTAAACCACTTGTTTAGTCCAACAATTATTTAATAACTTTTATTTTTATTGACAATGACGCGTTTTTCCTTACATTTCTACTAACTGGATCTGTTGTTCGAATAAAATAGGGCTATTTACATAATAGTGCCCTGTTTATTCTTCGTATA
>QYTT01081793.1:0-11627 GCA_006980735.1 Dasypogon diadema
CATAGCATCCGTAATAATTTTACGGGCAGCTTCATTGGGAATAAATCTGCTGTGGTTACACTGAAACATGATCAGTCACCAATGTCTGATCCAGAATCAGCAGATCCTCAGGTGTGTGTAGTTGCCAAAATGCAAAAATCGGTAACCATCACTGTCACACCACAACGTAGTAATTCTTTGGATTATTTGAATTTTGAGGAGAAACGTCAATTGATTGCATCGTCGCTGTCCCTCTCAGATATTTTACATTGTGGTCCAGCTGCAGCAGCAGCAGCAGCCGCCAAGGAAGTTGCCGCCACCACAGTCATTGTTGGTAAGTTTAATAGCTTGTATATATATATTTTTATTATTTACATGAATTCGTAATACCCAATCTGAATCTGTTAAATACTGAATGCCCAAACTGCGTGCGGTTTTTAATTTTTGGCTCATTTGTTCTATGAGGTTTATGAAAAAAAGAAAACTCAGATGGATGGCAACAAAAATAACTTGTGCTTCTGCTTAGTTGAAATGCTTTTATTTGACCTTCACATTTATCTTCCGCAGGGATTATTACTGTTTTCTTTTTCATTATAAGATTGATTACAAGACGGATACTAATGAAAAGAAAGTAAAGTAGTTCTGTTTTGCACAGTATAATACCAAGGGCGTATCCAGCTCAAAACGGAAGGGGAGGCAGTTTTTGAAATTTAACCTCTTTCATGGAGGAGGAGGGTCCATCGTGCCATACAGTAATAAACAATAACAAAAAAAAACACTATTTATTTAAAAAAGTTAATTTTTGAATAATAGTTTGCGAGGATTAGTTGCAAATTTTCGTACTACTGCTTCCAATAATTGCTCCTTATTTGCGAAAACACATTGACGGTGAAGGCTTAGCATGGCTAATCATATAATCTACTTTCAACAATAGTGCTTCTTAGCCATGTTTTAATTCGGCGAAGAGAACTGAATGAACACTCTATAGTGCTTGTTGTGCAGGGCTGTGAGAGTAATATCAGTAGCGCCTTTCTAATCGCCGGGAAAAAACATTCGCTCTTTTTTAAAACTTCAATGATATCTGGCGCTTCCTGTACCTCAATCCACATTTTGAATCACAATTCCCCTTCCCCTACCTAAGCTTGGTATGAATGCTGCAAATCGAACGAAATTTTAGAAAAGGGTTGGGTTTGATGTTTTTGAACGAAAACATTTTAAATTTTTTATTAGAAAAGTTCGAAATATACATCATTAGTTTGCTAAGGCTTCAGGGTTTTCAATGATACCTTTCTTTCTTTCCTAGGCCTCATACTTTTGACGCCAAGACGAATTGAATGTTGTAACTTTTCAAATTGCCATAAGAAACAATGTAAATAGAACTGCGATTCGTACTTCACACAATCGCAGAGTAGAAAGTCACGGCCTGATACATAAAAAAGGCAATACGCAAGCTAACTATACATGTGCAGGTTGTATTGAATTTCTTATGACTTCTCATAGATACTGTGTAACAGTAAGAATTGCGAGTTGCATAAGCCAATCTTATGAGAAATTTTAATTAATTTAATTAATTTTTAAAGTTGTGGTTCTTATGACTACTCACAGATGACGCGAGTGTCTCTATTTCGTAATCAGTTTCTTTTAAAGTGTTGAAATACCAACAATCAAAGTGTTAATAAATTTTTCAGAAACTTATAATTTTTTCTGTTTTATTTTTTTCACTTAGGAAAAGGGGGGGCAGCTGCCCTACCTTGACCCCCTGGATACGCCCATGTATAATACTAACGTTCTTCACTTCTGCCTAGTATACGTAGTTTATAGTTGAGGGTTTCTAGTTTGGAGTGTATAAAGAGTTGGAATACCCTCAGTCACGAAATTTTATCCCACTCCTTTATCCATGCTCTCCAGCCCAGCAGAACAATAATCAAGGGAAGAATTGGTTCAGTGTACCCTTTGCTTCAAGAAAATCTACCATTTCATTAGCTATGATATCTTGGAACCCATATAAATGTTATTTGGTTCCATCATCATCCTTAATAATTTATTAAGAAGTTGCGTGCGCTCGCAGACTAGTCTGAATTGACGTGAATAGCTGCTGAAAATTTTCTACGCATCTTGGTTAACCGATAGCACAAAAATCCCTGTATTCCTAAGTCGTTAAGCTTCTTGTTCTTAGCTCTGTGGCGGGAACGTCTCACGTCACATCTTATGCTATAGGGTGAGAATAGTGCATATAGCTCAAATGATTTTGGACTCTCCTTGGGGGGGAAGGGTTGCAACAGTCATATTTTTAAATGAAGTCAATGACAATCTTGCGGACCCTTATAATGAATAATAACGGTCGATAAAACCCACCTCCATTGACAAAATTTGAAGAGCAAACACAAAATGTCTACAAAGAAAATCTTATCAACTAATCACTGCTATGTGCCCGCTTCGATATTTCGACAACTGCAGACTACAATTACTTCAAAACTTGTCGTAACGTTTACCATATTAATACCTCAGTAACAATTCGCAAAGTTTTGAACAAATAATGATGCGAAATTCCGCGTAACTCAACTTATACCTTACTTTTATCAAAATTAAAGCAAACACTAAGGCAAAGCAATGATGAGGTGGTTGTTTCCTTTTCACGATGCAACCAAAGCTCAGTGGATGCCCTACATAGTTCGATGGGAAACAGAAAGAGTTAAAGGCAAGGATGGAATGAAGGTTTTAAGTCAAAAAATTCTGATGTGGTGATGCTACCAATTCGTCATCAATGAGTTCGAATGTCCTTCACTAGGATCCACCTCGGGCTTTGAGATCTGTAGATAAGTGCTCAGAATCCGAGCAGGGTATTTTGTGTTGGAGGGTATTTTGTGTTTTTGTGTATATTCGCAAAACACCCAGAAATTTCATTAAACATTTTGGAATGGAAAAATTGTGATCATCCTAACTGATCGCTGGTCACAGGGGTATAAATAGTACAGGGAATCCATCTTCAAAAAATTCAATCAATATTGAACTTTGGATGCAACGGAAATAGCCCGAAGCAAATATTTTGAAAATATTTTCCTTTAGTAATCGTATCATAAGTATCAATTGAAGTAGCATTTCTGTGCGAGTGGAATGAGAGAATAGTGATCATCAATAAAAATGCGATATCCCGGTTCGAAGGTAATGGGATCCAAAATAACCGAAATTGTGTGGTTAAACAAGAACTCTTCAATTCATTTTAGAAGATGTTGGTCAATACCAAATACTTTCAGTTTATGGAGACAATGGGATATTTCATCATAGAAGTGATGTCCTAGGTATTTATATCTTTTCACCGAGCGTCCGTCTCTTCCTCGCAGCCCCCACATTCAGCTCGAGATTTACATAAAGGAGGTTAAACTTATTGGTCTATACGGCTTAGCCATTGTGTAGTTTACCTTTCCAGCCTTAGGTATGAAGACTACTTTAACCTCTTGCCAAAATTTCAAGGGATGGCACATATTCTCAACAGGTGTGTCAGTTCATGCAGACAAGTAAGTCATCAGATTGTTGCAGGAAAGCGGAATGGATCACCATGTCACCATGCCTGGTGACAAATAGTTTGAAGAAGTTCAGGCCGCATTTAACCTTTATTTATTTATTTAAAAAGTAAGCAGCATTTTCGCCCGATTCAACTGAACCACTAGCTCACTCCCCGCTCTTATCAAAGAGTAGTCCCGGGTGAATGGGTGTTTTGGAAAGGAACTTTTCCAGCTTCGATCCCTCGCTTACCCCTTCTCAACGTTTCCGCAGAAAAATCTCCAAAATTGAATTGTGGACCTACGGATAGCGCATTTATATTCCTAAAGAATAGCATAATACCCATTTCATGCTAGTTCATAATCCCGTGGGGTTACATCTTTTTAACCCTTTCACTTTGTCGTAAAGCGGTCAAACATTCCTTTGCTGTACTCTAAGCTGTGAGGAGGATCAAAGCTTTTGATTATTCCTAGTATGAAGCATGGGCACATAATATGATTTTCCCGTATAGCGAAATCTTTTCCAAAACTCGCCAGTTTGGGAGTTCAGTGAGTTGCGGAAGTTTTTGCTGACGTTATAACTTAGCTACGGTTTCTGGTAACAAAGATAGGCTCTATAACTCTATTTATCGCATGGAGGTTAGTAGCGGTGTGGCGCGCATTTGTATTCTGTGTCAGTAATAGGTCGATCTAGGCTCCTAGTAATCGCGTAAATGATGCCGCTTGGATAAGAATCATTGAAAAGATGAATGTTACCAAGAATGGTCCGTTTTGTTCGTCCTTCCCGCAGCAACGCTGCGCCGTTGCGCCATTTGTAGCTAAACTGTGGAATAAGGCGTCTGTGTTAGGAGGCCAAGAGCGTTCCTTCTAAAGTTCTTTTTAGCCCTCTTCAGTGAATCAATTGTAAAATCAGCTCGGTCAAATGACAAAATAGTGCCTGCCAAAAAATTTGGCTAATTCATTCACCACAAAAACTCAATTTCCAAAAATACTCTTTATCTCTTTACTTCGTACTCAAGAGAATGAAAATAGGCTCATATTTTAATGTGTCCGAAAATTATAATAACGAGCGGCTGCCTCCCTTGTATTGAACTTTTTTTGCTGACTTGCAGTGACAAAGCTAAAAGTTTTACTGTCGCATTGATGCAAAAAATTCCGTAGTCATTGCGCTTTCCCAGGATATAAAAAATCCACTTCCTACGCAGTCACACTACCATTCCCTTCTTATTTGCTTGCTAAATTTAGTAACAACCCCAATTTTAAGGACTAAACAAAATTAGCGTCGTAATAAAAATACACCTACAGTTTCTACCTACTTTTAGCACTTTAACAACATAGCCGTTAAAAAAAAAACATTTCTATCCATGCTCTCACCCATCTTACATAGTTGAAGTACTTGTCGCTCAAGGAAGTTTGCCATTCTTATCCCTTCGGAGCATTAGTGGGACTTCCTTTTCGGAGTAGATCATTCAAATTCAATGAAGTGATACTTCCACTTTAATTGGAAAACAAACATCCAATTTGGGGACCCCCATAGAGTGTCGTGTTGCCACGATTCTTTTCCTCTGGATGGGAAGCAACCGACCTTCTGTCACCCCTTTAAATAAAAGTTGTTTGAAAAGTCTCTGCCGGGTCGGCTTAGCATAGAAAGTGAAATCGGAACGAATCAGGAATGTGAAAATGCCACGACTACAATTTTCCTAGGTGAACGCCTCGTTCCGTGGCACTGCGGCTGTTGCTTCCCGTTACTGTTCGAGAAGGTATTTTTATCCCAAGGAAGATAATCCTCCATCCAACATAAATGTTCCTTAAATTGTCGCCTTAGCGTTTGTTTTTTTATTGGCGTCAGCAGCACGTTAACCAGTTTTCTTGTACTTTATGTCCCCCTCCTGTTTTCAAGCTCACCATATGTTGGGCGCTAACGGAAAAATCCTTAAGTTTTTTTTTCATCTAAGAGTTTCTTTAGAAACATACTTTCGTCCCTCTCGAGACGGTACATGAATAAAAAGTGGTGTGAGGTAACTAAAGTGGCTGTAAGAGTTTTTGGGTGAACAACCTTAATAAGGGGGTGGGTGGAATGGAAAAGTTCCCGCATGTACAAAATGCAATTTTCTGAAACCAACGGGGAAAATTTCCGGATGTTAATTTTCTTTCGGGTGATCAGCCTTCTCCCAAGAATTTAGATTGGTCTTCTACGGTGGAAATTAAAATTTTCCACAATTGGTGGGCGGTGTATTTAGGAAGGTTTTCCCTTTTTGTGATATTAAGTCTGAACGGATGGAGAGATTCGAATTAATGTAGGTAAGGTAGGTAGCGATGAATAAATAAAGTAATTAAAAGAGCAAAAATTAGCTCAGACGTTTTTCCAGTAGAAAAAAAAACTTTATTATTTCCACTTTGAACAAATACGACTTCCTTCCTATTTTGTGGTGATTATGAGTCGATCATTCGAACATTTTCAAGGCGGAATAGTATTGAAAAAAGTATATAAGAACTCGAGATAATTCAATAGATTACTCATTTGTAGGAATTATGTGGAAATCATTCGATTCGTACAGAGTGAAAGGCTTTCTACAAATAGTCGGAGTTTTATGGTCGAGTATAAGTCGCCTTGTATCACTTGCACAAGTAACGTCCTTCACAATATAAAAGAGCTGGCTACTTCGCGCATTTCTCTTACTCTAACTATTAAAACCAAATGCTATATAACCAATTTGGCTTCGCCTTGACGGCATTTAATTCGATTAAAAACTCTAAAGTCGTAGGCAGGTTGTGAAAATTAATAATAATGTTTATGCTTCATCGCTGCTTAAAAGTGGTGTGCCTCAAGAGTCAATCCTAGCATCCGTCTTGTTTAGTATTTATATTAATGACATCGTAGGACAAGCATACAACTTACCTTTACGCTTATCATGTCCAAATTTATCTGATTGAACTGATGGAAGACGATATATGTAAGTCATTTAAATGATGATCTGTAGCGAATTAATAGCTGGTCGGTGGGGTGGGTTGCTTCAACCAGGAAATATCATTGATGGTAAACGTAATTGTTCTGAGGCCTTATGTACGAAAAACTTCATGAAAAACAGCCCATGCTTTTTATGAAATTACTGTACAGAACCTTCTAAGAGATAAGTTATCCTTATCCTTCCTATTCCCCAGATATCTCCTCAATAAATTCTCACTTTTTCAGAAGTTCGTAATCATTCTTGCGTTAGAAAACGATCAGAGGCTTCATCGCTTCTAAAAACCAAACTATCTTTGAAAATGGTATTTTTTCATGAGACTCTCGGAAAAAAAAACGTCGAAGATGCGAATAGTGTCTGTTTTGATTAAAATCGAAAATAATTTTCGAAAATATCCAACATAAATACTTCATATCAACATCCGACATTTATATGATACAATTGAATACCTAAACCTACGAAGGCCAAAATAAAGATTAGAATCCGAATTACGGATTACATACGAACCAGACTTGGACCTTCGGCTATCAGTGGTTCAAAGGATAATTTTGCTTTCGAAGTTTTATTATTTTAGGTTAAAATCCGCGCTAATCGCGCCGTTGCATAATTTTTCAAAAAAGAGATGACTTTTTCTTTTACAGCTAAAGTTTTTAGTGGATCTACTGAACCCGTAATTATTCGTTTTATATTTACTCGGTCGATGCAGTCCTCCATCTCTTCAATAAGTTTGTTAAGGTTCAATACTCGTATTGCACTCGTTAATTGCACCATCCCCAAGCATCTCAAGTAGATCATTTATTAGAGGGCTAAATAGTACCAGTTTCAGGAATGAACCCTGCGGTATTCCACTTACTTTTGAAAAGTTTACAGCGAATTGACAAATTTTTCAAATTACGTTAATTTCCTTGCTTAAGTGAGTTTACGGTGGTTGCATGCAATAAACTCTATTTAATTTCCGAATTTTTCTCTCACTACGCTTACAAAAGGCTTCCTCTAATTAACACGTGCAATATATTTAGGTCTTACAACAGTCCCAGATATTTTATACTACGCAACATCTGCCGATTTTTTAGCATATACATATTCCTATTTATTAATTTATGTGGGCAAATTGGCACGAAAATGTGTATGCTGGCGGTCCTCCAAACTTTGATGGAATTTTTAGTAAATCATCACATCATGCAAGAAAATTCCACTGAAAATATGAATTATAAAATTCATGCCGATTTCCACATCTCCAGAAAAAAAAAAAAACAACTAAAAAGCCATTAAATCGTCGACAAAATTCCTAGAATTCTGGAGATATTTTGTCCATTCTATAAACGATTCAATTAACCGACATTTTATTAATACTCACAATGGTTTCATATATTCAACGACTAAAATGAAATTAATTTCCTGGCAGTGAAAATTCGACCAGCAGCTCCATTATCGTATGCTCAAGAGATTTATGATCTGAGGACGTTTTTATTGTTAGTAGTGGCTTAAGTGTTCGGTTCGCATACAAATGTTGTGTTTTTTGGTGTTCAGGGATTCAAGAGATTTAATTTTTCAATTAGAAAAAGATTTATCTTAAATCAGTAGATATTTCTTATTGATGCTAGAAAATTAAAAAGTGCCCACGTATCATGCCATGAGAATTAAACCTGGAGAATTAGATTCATTACTGCATCATTTTCCTGACTTTAAAAATAGTAGTTCCTCATTTTTATGTTGGGTATAGTATACACATTCAAGACACCTAAATTGGAAACAGTCCCGCTTTTATAATACCTCAGATAAACCTTGAAATAGTTCAACAACATAAACTTGACCCGCTCAGAGGGTCATCAACACGTGTTTAAAAATATCTCCAAAGACAAAGTTTCGTTATTTTTTTTTCTTTCAGCTAATTGTACGATGAAAATCTTAGCGGAAAAAGAGGAAAACCAAGAAAAGAAACATACAAAAGCGACCGAAACAAGAATGTGTCATGGCTCATGGCTAGTTAGGCTGTCCAGAAAAGTTGCGTCACACGAATTAGAGGCAGTACCTAACACACAAGCTATAGGTGTAAATGGGAAGATCACGTCTGCTCTGTTGAAATTTGTATATATGATGATTACGGAAAAAAACATAATAACCAAAACGTTTATTTTGCAATTTAGTTTTGCCAATGGGGAACCTCCCTCATCGACAGTTTAATTGAATGTGTTAAATCACTCGATGACCAATCCAATTAAATTTAGTGGGAAGATTCATTACCGTGAGTTCCGTCATTATTACTTTTTGTGGTTGATTCACAGGTGCTATTTATAACGCATTTGCTACAGAGTAAACGTTGGCAACTTTTGTATTCTCTTCTCAATTGCTGTATTTTAGATTGTGAATAGAAATTGGGTTTTGTAGTTGTCTGAAATGAAAGATGAGGATTAGGATCCACGTGTCGATGCCTCTTTTGTTACTATGCCTGTGTAAATATTTTTAGGTAAAAAGAATTTGAAAAGATCTTGCTCTGAATTAGTCTAGCAAACAGCCTCTTTTTGCTCATTAAGTTTGTTTTGTTTTTTATTGTGTTGGGGTCGTTTGGCCGGTTTGGCCTTTGTGACTCTTCGACCCAAAAGGTTTTTTATGATCGAGCCTCATACATTCCAAAATGATTTAATCCTTTAAAGGCTTTGTATCCCACAGTACGTGCTCCGTCGTTTCAACCCCTTACAGGGGTGTCAACATTGGTCATCTTCAACAAGACCCATTTTCTTCAATGGTAGTTTAATAGCCAGTGTCCAGTGAAAAAATCAGTAATGATCTGCGTTTCTATCTTGTTGAGTGAAAAAAGCAGTCATATCCTCTGTTGCGAGTAGGTACTAAAGCTCTTCGCCTGTCTTAACCCTAAACCATTATATTCCTTCTTGAACCTTGTTTCCCAGCTGCTGAAGCTATTCCTTAAATGGCTTTTTGAAGAATCACAGAAACGTTCGGATCCGGCAAAGATTGATTTTGCACCGTCCGTCCTTTGGAATTTGTCCAAAATCTCATGTATGAGTGCCCTTTAACCGTGTAACTGTCCGGTAATATAATTATTTTTGCTTCAAATACACCTTTTTTGATGTTAAGGTGTGCGCAGCCAAATCTCCATTTTTCAAAATGGTTCAGCCAAAACTGAGACCTATGAGCCAAGATTTATGTTGTGGAGCTTTTTACCTTGCAGGTATTCATTTCTTCTATTTTATAGGAACCGCCATGTTTGGCATGTACATTGTTGTATCTACTCGCGTTAATAATCTCTGCTCCCAACGTCCCCCAAAATGCAGTTTCAAGCTAAGTTTTTAATCCAGGAAATCCCTTCCGCTTGATTTTTTTTACCTTTAGTTCCAATCGCGTTAATACAAAATTTGATAAAATTATTGAAGTAGTGCGATTGAAATTTTTGCCAAGCCTTCCCCCAATCGGATAGTATCTTATAAACCCATTGTCTGTTACCAAATAATGAAATTACGTTATAAGAGTTCAGTAGAAAGAACGTTACTGAAGATATTTTCAACGTTCAATTCTTCTAACATTGACGACTGTAAAAGGTAACCATTATCACTTCCTTTATTGCGATGGATACAGGTATCAGGGTGTCGACCTTCCATTCAACCTTCTATTCATAGATACGTTCCAATATCTTTAGTAAAAAGGAGGTTGCTTGGTATAAAAATCAATTAAACCACTTGTAATTATTTCGTGGTGTGCCTCAAGAGGACCTATGCTTTGAAAATAAGCTAGATTTCCAACAAGTATGTTGATTTAAAATCCCAAAAATTTATTTCTTGATAGTGTTCGTCTATAAGTCTAAGTCTCATATTAAGTCACAACGTATACGTTCCATTAGCTACTTTCAAGCTCATTGGCGATTAGTTAATAACTTCAAATATCGATACTCACGAACACCGAACGTAACGTTTGTCCTTTTTGACAGCATATGTTATGACTTCCAGTTACCCTTTCTATTTTTCCATTCAAGAGCGTACTTAGCAATTTAGGTTTTTGGCTGTATCACGAGGTTTCTCCTCTACTTATATTTAATTTACTCGCCTCCTACAGCAAGTGGGAATGAAGTTCTGTGATGTATTTGTTTGACAGCTGCCATACCAGACATACTGTATAATATTATCCAGCTTCCATTTAAATGGTCTGCCTTGTTGCCTTGAAATGTAAAAAAATTTAACTTGGTTTCTTTAGTTCACTTTTAATGCCTTGTTTTATGTAAAAATGGACTACATACGTGCAATGTACTTTTCTTCAATGAATGCTCTACAATAGAAACTCGCAAGTCGATGAACCTGCAATGAAAACAATTCCCTTTTGGTGTTTATCAATATTCCGTCTTCCGTTGGTTGAATCGTATTGTGGGGTCTGTACGTTGCTTATCACATAAAATAAGAAATATTTCGTCTTGAGATTACTTGCCAATAATAAATGAATCACCCGGTCCATCTAACAAGCTTTTCTCAAAATAGATCTGTGATTCACAGTCCAGCCGAGATTTACAGTGCGGTGGCCTTGCGTAGATAGTAAATTCAGTGGTGACGTTTGAAGCACTACACCAGGTGTCCAGTTGTTGTATCTTGTTAGTCAAGACACACTACTATTGGATGGTGCACGTTGTCGTCTACCGTGGTGTTTCCAGATTTATGTCAAAACCAGCCCAAATGTAATAAACCATTCAAGAAGAGACCCACGGAGTCAATGTCACGAGCTAGTTTGTATTCCACTTCGATTTCATCTAATCCGCAGCTCATTGTTTTGTAATTTATGCATTTCTGTCATGTCGCTTGTTTTTTTGCCATAAAAGCTGACGCCACACGTTACTCATCGCAACGAAGCCAGAGCCAGGAATATAGTCTACTCCAAGTGCAAGCGCATTCTGTTCCAATCTCGTGCCTATTTTCGCATGCAAGGTGCATCCAAGGCTAATTGTGTGGCGATGGGAAATGTTGCGTAACCTTGCAGAAACCACACTACCTGCTGAGGTGTCCAAGCGTTGTGGATGTTCACCGGGGATTCCATTATTAAGTTTCCTCGACATCTTGGATGAAATTTTGTTTGGCTGAAGTTGTTGCGGCATTCAAGTGCTGGCCTGGGGGGTATGCTGCAGTCCTGAGCATAGGCTATACAATTGTTGAATTTCCACCGCTTCCACAGTATCCGTTTAACA
>QYTT01081794.1:0-13474 GCA_006980735.1 Dasypogon diadema
TCAAGGATACTGATGGGAAGTTCTGATGCACATATCAAAAATGTCTTAAAGATGTACATAAGAGGATTATGGATGGAAAAGTCCCCAATTATCAACTAGTTTGAATCCAACCTCAATAACGAAATGACGGCGGACTGAGGCTCACGTCCTTTGTGCGCGTAGATTCGACTCCTGCAACATTTGTCAGGTTAAAATTTACCATCTCCTCTTCCCTAAAACTCCCCTTCGCCTAAGCGAACTGTTTTCTGCAACGGTATGTTTTTCACCTTTATTGAAGTTTTATCTGGTATGCCGCAGGGCTCCATACTTGGCCCTGCTTTGTTTGTAATGTTCATTAATAACCTTCCAAAAGTTATTAAATATCCCAAAAACCACACATATGCTGATGACGTACAAATTAATATCTCACGTCCACTGGGTTGAATTGAAGATGTTGTGTTAGATTAGCATTAGAGGAATAGCCAATCGATTTGGAACGAATTGAAAAAATTAGATATACATCGCAAAAGATTTCATTCATATCATTATTATGAAATGATGCAAGGACTGGAGCGGAAAGATGATGAAAACCGAAAGGCGTTCTGCTGTTTTCCCATTGCGAATTCTCTTAGTTTTAGGTGTGTTTTTTAAACGGTTGATGTTGGGATCTTAGGAATTTTGCCATCTTGTGGTGGCTGGAGAGAAGAGAAGAGACAGACTCTCACTGCCGATCACGAGTATACTCCTAAAATTTTTAAGCTCTCTCTTACAAAATATATTTTTACATATATTTTTCTTACGAAAGTTTTTCTACTAATTGTGGCAGTAGATGATTTAAGAACTCACCGAAACAGGCGAAGGATTCTCTATGGAATGACGTCATAAAAAGCTTAATAGAGTGTATATTAAAAACCTCACAGGGTATCAAATGAAAAAGGTACGCAAAAACATAAATACCCTCCCCTCTTAAAAATAACGTACATATTTAAATTTTCCAATATATTCTTTGATTGTTTTCTTACAAAAAATATGCAGACAATAGTAAAATTAGATAAAACAAGGGGAAAGTTATGAAAAATTATTAAGCTGAATTTTTGTGTGGACCTTTATTTTTATGTTTTAAACAAAAACTCTAAAGTCTCCATCCCTGTAAAAAAAATTATAGTGTGAAATTAAGGAGAGAGCTGACTGTAGAACTTTGAAAATTCGGTTTTTTTAAAACAATTTGTCGAGTGCTTAATTAAAAAACTCGTGCCGCTCCGCGCATTGTCTGCTAGGGCGTCCACTCCATTCGGTCTTCTTTTAGTTCCTTCTACCCCAATATGCTTCTCATAGTCTATGACTACTATGAAAGATCCATTCGTGATCATCAGAGCTCTATAGAAAATATGTGGAACGGAATATTTTCCACATGTTATGACTGCATTTACTGATCAAAACTAGCAACTGCAGGAGAAAAGAGTTGGTGTCAAGGGCAGCGACCTTCACCCACAAAACACGAATCTCCAGCAGATTTAATCAGGATCTCCTTGACGCTGGGTGCTCACAACCAAAATAACAATGAAAGTTTTAGTGGAATCGTATGGAAAATTGTTCCAATTTAAATTTAACCGAATAGCATTCGTAGGATGAAGAACCTTCATAAAAGTATGTCTATTCAATGAATGCCACAATGTTGTCATATAAATTATATATGAATTAGCAGTGAGAGTGAAACTGAGGTGCTAAGATTTATGTAGAGCAAGAAACGCATTCAGGATCGCTAAGGCCAATTCTAGTACCTATTCGATTCTAAAAATGCAAGGACTGCTTTCTGCTGGATCAGGTTTTTAGCTCAAGAATCTACAACTAAAGAGAAAGGTCTATTTTATGGACCTAGCATACACAAAAACTGGAAAATGATCACAAAATGAATTTAAAATTTCAATGGCTTCTTTCTAAAATGGCATTTTTTGGTTTGGTTGGCGGTACTTACAGTTAAAAAATTGGACTGTTGAATTCAAATTCGAAGTAAATGTATGGTCAAAACAAAACCCTAGATTGTTCATAAATCCTTTCATTTTTTTTACTGAAAGCATCCAAATCTGCTTTTGAGTTCTCGAGATCTATACTGGTCTTCCGACGCAAGAACAAATTACTATACTGAACTCGGAAACGCCTAATTGTATAATGTTTTATGGCGAGAATTTTACCTTAGATAATGATCTGCCAATGGTTCTAAATGGTTCTTTATTACATCTTATCCAAAAAAAGGTGTTCAATCTTAGTATAATATTGGGACAAGGAATGGAATATTATGATAAGGTCTCCTCAAAGCAAAATCTATGCTGTCTTGCGCAGGCTATGATTATCGGCTAGTAGCTTGGCAATCGTCTTACACTATAGTTAAAGAGTCGATATTACGTCATTTCAGTTTCCCCCACAATATATCTGTGAAATCTTTCAATTTATCATACGTAAGAGAACGTAACAGAAATCTTTAATACCACGATTTGAGAAACTAGTCATGATGAATGCCAATTCGATTGTGGAATTGTCTATCCTCGTAATATCCAAGCAAATCCATTCAAAAGTCTCCTTAAGGATCATTTTGTTTAACTTGCTGTCGTTTTCCCACAGTGAACTAATAACCTTGGTTTGTTCTTCCTTTGCTTTAATTCTTAGATATGACTTTATGCCACTGCCACTATTTTTCTCAACGTTTCGAAACTTTCAATATTAAGCTAAGCACGCGCTATCTGCCTACGACCAAATTATAAGCCAATTCAGCAATTCTCAAATCTGAGAGTGCGATAGATACGAAGTGACGTGTCGAGGGGATTATCCTGGGCACAGCCCAATGCTTAGGAGATATCGCGTGTTTCGTGTATTGCAGAACATCATGTTTCTGATTTGTACAAAGTGAAAGTTGTGCAAATTCGAGAATGCGTTAAGAAAAGAATTCGAAAATTTCTCTGACTCATATTCGAACTAATAGAATAAACAACTAATTCCAACCACCGAATAACCGAGAATTCCACTTGAGTTTAAAGAAACCAATGGTCACAGAAGTACTTGAGAATCTTTAATTGAGTTTAGAGAATTTACTATACTTACATCATTCTCCCTCCCATCTGAATCCTGATCGTTCTGAAGTAGGTGAGTCAATTGCAGCTCCTCCTCCTCATTTCTATGAATCTCATCACTATCAACTCCTCCTATATCACTTCGAATCTCATCAGTATTATTACTCTTATCATTTCCACTTTTATCGTCACAATCGTCATCATTCTTACAGTCATTCATTACGCTGGTAACCGGGTGGCCATTAAACGTCTTCCCTCCAACAATTCCATGTGTCTTAATAATTTCGATTTCCGTTTTCAGAATCGAACTGAGGGATTCAGCTCTGGATCCTGCGACATCCGTAAGTATCTCGAGATTGTTATTGTGATGGCGAAAAAATTCCAAGCTACTTTTACTTAAAACTTGTTTTAAATTGTATGCATCTAAGTCACTAGTATGTAATAAATCACGATCGTTCTTGACATTATCACAGGTCGTTGTCTTAAGCAATTTTACAGGGTGTAATTGAAGTAATTCGTCTGAATTTGATGGTCTTTTGCTGCCACTTGCTGTTTCATCCATGCCTTTCTACCTGAATTTGTACCGTTTTCGACTATTATATAAAAAAAAACGCAACGAAAACCGATCTTTGAATAAAGATTATGTCACGTGACTCATGCTTAAAGAACTAACGGCTTAATTATATCTATGAAGTGCTCCTCCTACTCTTAACATTAGCAACTAAAAATGGCATGTAATTGATCGGAATCAAAAGGCACGTTATTATCACATCACTGAAATGGGAGCAATCGTATTTCGGGCCTTGGAACGTAAACTCTTTTTCCAGCTTAGAGAAAACTGTACGGACCGTTATATCCGTCACTCCGAGAATTCACACACAGCGATGTCCTTTTCACTGCGCAAAGTTTATGAACTTTACATTTTGCTACGAGCCGAATTGAATTATTCGACAGAATTAGTGTGACGAGGCGCGCTCAACTCGAACACCACATGTTAACTGGAGAGCCAGAAGAGATACAAATGCCCCCAAGCCATATTGAGGTTTATTTCACTGACAAAAAGCTGTAGTACGCCACAGGTATACACCTGCAAGTGGTTTTGCTTAGGTGTGTTGCATGCAGTCACAACTCAACTTTGAATGAGCTGCCAGAAAAGTAATTAATCCCCTGTAAAAGCCACAGAGGGAAAAGTCTTCTTGAAAGAGTTCCAAAACAAAAGACTCAAGCGACGAACCTAGATTTCGACAGCCAGTCAAGTTGGAATTTATCTTGCCTGCCCTGCTGCTGCTGCTGCTGTGCGACTGTTGCTGCCTTGACTGCTTTTGCTGTTCAGAAGTGGTTGTATTGCAACTTTTTCTCCATACACATTTCCACCACTTAGAGAAATGTTGTCTTTCGGTCACTCAATGGAGATGACTTGATTCTCTTGCATTTTAAGTGTACTGCAAAATAAAAATGAGTTTCGCCGCTAGCCTGGATTCTCGTCGCACTTTGGAGTAGGGGGTGAGTGGTGTACATGTGGTCTACATGTGAGTGCGCTACTGCAAACTCGATAATACGCTAAACTGGAGTGACTTGAGACAAACTTCTGTGCTTCGCGAATAATTTGCATAAAATCATAAAATTGAAGCATAATTGCTATACTTGACTCCCTTTGCAAACGTTTCAATAAGCGCGGCTAATTGTAGAGGTGGTAGAGCGCGATTTGTCTCAAGTTGTTTTGCCACAGATTTCAGACGGATATTGAGGAAATTAATGTCACATTTTAGTAGATTGAATATTTTAGTTTAATTCTTGAGATTTGATGGGATTAAAGGTAGCGGATAATTTTTCTGAAGTTGTTGGTTTAGTCAAACCTGCTATTTAGGATAGAATGCGTGCTCTTGATCAGCCTTACGAAAAAAGGTAGGATTTGATAAAAACACATTTAAGAATAAAAAATGTTCAAGAATAAATTACAAAATCTTCATTTTATTTTGTACTTTTGAGCAGATTGCGGATTGAGAGTATCCAAAGATTTTTCTGCAATCTAAAAAGGAAATACATGCGGTAATAATTTAAAAGGTATTAGTTTGTTTTTTTTTTTGTAAAAGGCGGAAATACGGAACATACAGGATATTAAAGCAATTTTAACACATTCGCAAGGATTGTTATTCAATTGGCATTAGAAATTCATTGGTTGCAATGGAAAGGTATAAAGCAATGAATTTCACCAATGCCTCGTGCCGGATTTGATAAGGCAAGATTTCTTCACTTATGATGAGGTCTAATATGAAGGGCAACTACTGCACTAATGACTTTTTACAAGATCAACAAATCTTGCTTATGACCTTCAATTACTTCCACATTCCCAATTTGAACATTAACAGATTATTTCGATTGCCTAAATAAGATACCGGTTATTTAGCCATAAAACTTGGTCATATGAAGGGCGGAAATGCTATTATACATTGCTACACTTTGCAACAATATTAAAAACAGAATTATACAGCTTTCAGCACCCCCAAAATCACAAGATCCAAATTTTCACATTGAAAGTCTTTTACAAATTTCTAAAGTCTCCTTTTCCAGTTCCAAGCCCAGCCGTCTACTATCACTTTATTGACATTCTTGCATAACATCATCTCTGCAAAAATGCATTTACTGTTCGTTTGTCGCATAACAGCCTTCCGAGTTTCTTCGCCAGCATATCGACAAGTTTGCAGCACAAAAGAAAACTGGACCTCGCCTCGCGAATGCAACAAAACAAGCCACCAACTGGAACGAAAAAGTCAAGCGACGAACCGGAAATATTTTCTATGTCAATGCACAGCCACAGACACAACATCGCCATCGCCATCGCCATCGTCGTCGTCGTCGTCAACGGAGTCCCATGCCGTCCCATACCGCAAGAGCAAAACAAACAGTGTGGAGAACTTATATTATGCACTCTTAACCTGAAGTGCCACCAAACATGTCCAAGACCCAATCTGTTGTTGGTACAGTGCTGCCGATAGTTTGTGTGGTGCTGGTGGAGATGAAATTCTGCGTGCGTTGCAATCAAAACCAGCTGAAAATCCCGCCGTAGCCCGCACTATAGATATCCAGTCTCTGGCCATCACTTAAACACGTTATTAGAAAAATTTCTCAAATCGCAATTAATTGAACAACGTCCTTTGGTTCATTTAGATGCTAACGATCCGCAGATTATGGGCATTCTCCGCTGCATCTAATTTTGTCTTCATTTTCTTGCAAATTTGCTGGCACATGGAACAACAAAACCAATCAAAAAGAAGAACAAGATTGATCACCATCAGAACACGCAACGGGTCTGGTATGCTGCATACGATTATATAACACGTCCACGTCCGAGTCCGAGTCCGAGTCCGAGTCCGATATCACCAGGCCCAGGAAAGTGTTGTCCCTGTCCACATCAAACTCCGTGTGCTGATCGCTGGCTTTTAGCTCGATATCATGTTTCTGCGCTTTACAGCTTGCGACAAATGTTGTCTGGTGCAAAAGATTACGACAAATGCATATAACTGCACAACCGAGACGTGGCCGATGTGAGCAAGACGAGTGGAATTTCATTCATTAAGATAGAAATGGCTGGAGAAGATTGATTTAGACTAAGTGTTGATGAGGTAGCATTCCTTTTCACACATTGCTGTGTGCCGCATGTCCGGATGTTTAGCAGATCGTATTGTATACGGGTTGTCCCAATTTGTTGACAACAGGAGACAAATTTTAAATAATCGGATCTTGGATGGGGTTCATATTCAATGAAATCTCATCTAAAGCTACAGCATAATCGGTATACAACGAGCCTTCTTACTTTGGTTACTATAATCTAAGAGCAAAGCCAAATATATCCGGACTAAATCTTGGAAGAAAGTAGTCAAGTACATGGCGTGGTATCCCTCTACCGCTGCTACTATAACACGAATACAATTCCATCTTAGATTCAATAACTATCTTGCCTTGACTTGGTGGCCAATAAACAAGGTATCTTCAGAAAGAGCTTGTGGATAATTCGCGGGTAGTGGAACCCAAATATAATGAATTTACGGCCTGTATGAGCAGTCTTTCCAATTAACTGATAAAAGAGGGTAGTCCCACCCTTTGGAATTGCCTGTCCGAAGTGATTTTACTTGTATGGAATGATAAAGTAGTACCGTATGATAGAAAAGAATCTATCATAGTTCTATCCATAAGAAGGGAAGCTCTTTGCTCTATGCCGCACAGATCTGTTATTTTATTTTATTTAGCTTTGAACTACGGAATTCTCTCGGCGGATATCATTTACATTAAATCTAAGCAGGTTACATAGACGATCTGATAAAAGGAGTCGTGGAGGAATATCTATTCGAACATGGAGTCTAAGCTATATAAGATCATCAAATGAGACCCGATTTCCAAAGTTGAACTTATTCGACGTAACACAAGAAAAATTGGGGAAACGCTGGAGAACAGGAACAGACCTTCATACTTTCGAATCTCTGGACCTGTATATGGGATAATTACTTCTGTTTTACTAAAGTGGGGCGAAGGGGTCATTCCATCATGGCTTCGGAGAATATTTATCACCTGTCTTGCGACAGGGTATAGATCAGTAAAAATTGGAGGAAAACGAAGGTTCTCCTTCTACCAAAACCAGGGAAAAGGGATTACACCCTAGCAAAGTCCTTCAGGCCGATCATAGGAAGCTGATGGACTACCTGGAATACACTACAGTGAGTGGTATCTACTAAATGTAAACCAATATGCATATCATGGTGAGTGTAGTACAGAGGAGGAACTGTATGCGGGGGACATTACATTATTCCCACTGGATGGAGTTTGAAGGTGCTTTCCACAAAATTCAGTACAGAAAACTGAATAGTGCCTTCCAAAGATGATAGGTTATCCCGGTGGTAGTCAGCTGGGTGTATAATATGCTGAGACAGTCCACAGGGAAGAGTGTTATCTCCTTTTCTGTGGAATGTAACAGTTGACTTCTTATTCTCTTGAAGGAACGAACGTTCTCTTAATTGAGTATGGGTCGTTGATGGCGAGGTGTAACTTCATATTCACTACCGGTGAATGTTCTCACATTCCTAGGTTTTACAACAAGAGGAAGACAAAGGATCTGGAATTTGAAACACTTACGATCTTTGGATCTGGAATCAATGCTTCTAGGCACACCCACTGAATTCGATCCTGACTTGGAAACTTCATTTAGAAGAAAGGATCAGGAAATCGAAAGTGGTATTACATCAATGTAGAAGAGTGTGTGGATTAGGGTAAAGTATTTCGCCAATATTAGGGCACTGCACAATGGAGATTGGACTTATCCTGACATGATGGCACGCATAAGGATTATGGACGATCGCCGAAAATGTCACAATGACGATCTTCTTCAAAAAAAAGCTCAATAGCTTTCAACGTCTATAGTAGCTTAATAATTCAAAAATCAGTCTCTTCTTTGTTCTTTCCTAGATCTTCATATATGAGGAAAAGTGGTGACCTCAGAGATGAGCCATCTAAGTGAATGCTCAAGCCAATTCTTCATGGTAACGGTGGCTTTCCAAAATATCCTTAAAAAATTACTATTTGTGGTGAAATTATTTTAAACGTCTGAAAGAGTAGACCAACCTGAGAGTATGTTCTTAAAATTTTGTATTATTTAAGAAATTTCTAGCCTTTAAAAATTCGGGAATACTTGGATCTGATGGCAAGGCTCTCTTCAGAATAGTAGGAGCCTATATTATTGGGTCTACCGGAAAGTTCTATCCGATTTTCTATTTGAATTTTAGCATTAGGCAAAGTTATACCAACTTATGTAAAGTAATTTTGGCAACTGTTTTTTTGTCGTGTGACTTGCCAACTTGCAATTGATGCACTTAGAGTAAGTATTCAATTGTATTTTGTTCGAGAAGGATTAAAGATGGATCAAAGGAGAAAAAATCATATTAGACATTGCATCCTATACAAATTTGAAAAAGGGAATAGCAAGTCTGTTTCACATCAAAACATGACCTTTGGTTATAAACGACAATGTCATTAAGAGAATAATTAACGAAACCCATTTTTAAACCTCAAAAGAGATCGGAGAGAAACTAGGAGTGGTGCAACAAATCGCATCAGATCACATTCGACACCTATAATACCTGCGTAAAAATTCAGTCGATGATTGCTTCACGAATTGTCGCAGAGGAATTTGGCTAGAAGAAGATCTTTGTGTTCATCTCATCTGGGACGTCTGAAATATAAGCCTTTATTGGACAGGTTAGTTACTGTAGACGAAAAATGGAACGGCTAGAACAACATCGTGAGGAGGCGGGCCTATAGAAAACGTTCAGCATTAACTAACAAAAAAGACCCCATGTTCCATCACGACAACGCTTGGTCACATGTTTCAGTAATGACCAAGGACAATTTATCAGAGCTTAGGTGGTAAGCACAGATCCTTTTATAACTCTTTCCTCGGAGAACTTCCCCGTAAGAAAAAATTTAAAAATTTCTTAAGAAAATGGGTTGCTACTGTCTTATAATCAACAGTGGCTTAGTCTGGTTAAAAGAAAATCTGGTTTCGGGTGTGATGTTTATCGATAAAGGATACCCAACTACAAACCGCTTTCTGATAGTCTCTTTTAAATACATGTGTGGCGATATTTATTAGGTACTTAGTTTTAAATCGACCTATGGTTGATTTCGATACAGTGCGTTCTACTCCCGGGCTTGCACGTGGTACTCTTGCTTTCCTAGAGGTTTGCCTACACATGTTAGCGGTTAATTTAATATTATTTTTAGTAAGGATGCAAATATCCAGGCCTGATAGAAGAGATATTCTCTTTTGTCATGCAAAAGCGTTTTTAGACATGGTAACGCTTTAAACTTTGTCGCATTTCCCGAAAGGGAATTCTTCATTAGTAATATTTAATTGAAAATTGCTTTGCTAGTATAATTTTCGCACTTGTCGTTCATATTTCAAAGATTATCGACTAAATTTAGTTGTTTTTTTTCTAAATATTTGGACAGGGTAAGGTTACACGATATTTTATACATAACATAAAGTACAAGGGAAAACTCTTGGGCATATTGCCGAAAAGTTAGTAGAATCAAGTATCAATACTTATGAATACCAACGCAATGCTAGTTACCCTTAGCAATTTTGTAGCTAGTTGTATAACAGTTATACTCTTACTTCTACTCCCCATAACCGATATATATGTATATGTTTCCACCACTACACCTTCACATACATTGATCATATTGCGATACTATTGAGTTTTTCCTTTCGTTTCGAATATAGGTCCTGGACTTTCATTTAATTTTCTAATCCTGCCTTTCTTTTCCATATTTTTTTCCCTACAGGCTTTAAATTTTGCACCGTAACACGTGTTCTGGGAAAGAAATTTCTAAAAATATAAAATATAAAGTTTTGAGCGGTTTTCCTCAATTTTTTTTTCCATATTACAGAAAGAAAATTGTAGCATCTAAATTTCGTTGCTTTTTACTTGATGGGGTTCCTAATGAACAAAAAAAAACCTCTTATGACATTTTTGTCAGTATTTACAGCCCTCTAATTCTTGTAAACGACAAAAAATATTAATTTTTTGATTTTTAATTTGTTCTCTCTACACGAGAATGGAAAAGCCACTATCCCAATACTGTGCTCCACACTAGAATACAATGGATGACAGAGGGTATCCAGATCGAATCATTTAATAAATTACACTACAAATTTTAATAGATGTACATCGAAAAATTTCTAAGAGCCGACCATTAAATCACCGACACTTAAAATATGAAATTTCATAATATTCCCATTGCATAGGGAACCCAGCTTCTTGGCCATCTCTTGGAAAATGGAAGAAGTGTATTTCAAATATCCACACCCAAAAATTATGATATGTACCGCGCAAGTACACATTGGCGCTTTGCTCAATAGAAAGAATTACGTCTCCTCTCATAGAAAGAGTACTTTTCGTGCGTGTCCCGTAGAACAAAATGTCACGACCGAAAGTGAAGAATGATTTTTTTTTTTACATGGAACCATTGAGTTTGGTAGTTTCTGTTGGTTTAGTCGGAACGGTTGCAGATGCAGAGGTGAATTGGACAAAGATGGATTAAGAGAAATTAGATCAAAACTTACAAGAACTGTTGGGACGTAATTTATTGTCGTAAGGTTTGTGGGTTCAAGCAAGGTTGGATTAAAGGGATTAAAGGTGAATTGGTGATTTCAATGGGAGTTTAGTAGTTTTCTGGGATTTCGATTTGTATAAATTCGTTATGTAACATTTTAAGTCTATAGAAAATGCAGCTACGTAACGCTTCTTGAAATTCAACTCCTTTTTCCATGAAATTAATTTCACCGTTATCATCAATATTCTAATGAAATCATAGAATCTTAAAAGAGACATAGAAAGTACGAGCGTGTAAAGACCGTTTGTGTATGTATCACAGAAAAAGGCCGAGTTGACCACAAGAAGGAGCGACTGTAGACGTCTGCCCTTACGAAGTCATCCTATTTGTCTTGCCATGATTGGCTCAACGGGATGTTAAGTGACGAAATTATCTACAAAATATATACCGGGGAGATATTGGCTGCGTGACGAGAAGGAATATTTCTGGGAATGAAGTTAACATATTCGCTGTCCTCTATACCCAGATAACGAGGGATCCATATAAAGTGGACGAAGATTCCTATGATAAGTAGATCAAGAGTGACGTGTTTAATGTAAAGGACGAGGTGATTCATAAAGGGAGAAGAGTGGTTAAAGAAGAAAGAACAGATTTACTTATTGATGAGATATTTTTCATTATAATTAAGTTTTTTGGATAGAAGGAGATCTTGAAGGATTAAAAAATTAACTAGAGGAGGTAAAAGAGAAGAAGTCCTCGAGATTGAAGTAAGATAAGCAGAAGGCGCAGCTTATTTACAATTCTGTCTTCGTGTCGTCAATGAAGATCCCAGAGAATTTTTTCCAGCTGATGTTCATAAGTTTTAAAAAGAATGTATAGGGGCTGGGTGCGCATCATCTTCATATGATGATTATAGTAGATTGGCATTGGGAGATCAGAAATGTGCGTACCGAAAAAAATATCGTTACTGTGAACGAGAGTTATTGAAGTCCAAAATTTGTCTATTATATGGTGTACTATTACCTACTAATAATTATTTATTACTGTACTACTTTTCATTTACTTCAAATCGGATAGTATCTGTGCCTTCACACTAGATACAGTACTTAAATGACCGCATCCACATTGTTTTTGGACCCCGCCTCTAAAAATGCAATTAATATATGGTTTATTAGACCTGTCGGAAACCTAAACATAATCTAATAATATAATCTATATAAATAAATAAAATTGAAATGTCTATCTGTGATTTCGAAATTATGAGACAGAATATTGAGAACAAAAGTCCCACAATACTTTGCCTTCTGGACTTCTCTAAGGCCTTTGATAGTGTGAATATAGATCTTCTATGGCAGAAACTAAGACAACACTTCGCGTTTTCCAGTTCTGCTGTCAAGTATATGCATTCTTATCTGTCTGGTAGATCCCAGAAAGTATATTCGTGTGGTAGTCTATCCAATAGCAAGTTTCTGAACTCTGGTTTTCCCCAAGGATCAATTCTAGGACCTCTCTTATTCTGCCTGTACATCAATGATCTAGTTCAAGTGCCAAGATATTGTTCTCTGAAACTTTATGATAATGATGTTCAGATGTTTCTATCGGCATCGATTTCCAACTTCAATTTGGCGGTGAGACGTTTTAATAGTGATCTTACTTTGGTGAATGAGTGGGCAAGGCAGAAAAAATTGCAACTTAATCCAAATAAGACCCAAGCTATTATTATCTATAGCGCACATGTCCCTACAGATGATATTCCTCAGCTTGTATTGCAAAGTACGCCGATCACATACTACGAATCGATTAAGAATCTGGGAGTAATTTTTGATAATACAAAGGGTATTATCATGGAGCAAACATATTGATTCAATTGTTAGTAGAATATACGGTGGTCTGAGAAATCTGTGGCTCCACTCTAGCTACACATCAAGGAATATGTGTATAAAACTTGTTAAGGCTCTTCTGATACCAATAATAACGTATGCCGATGTTATTTATTGTGGCCTCAGTAGTGCGTGTCGGATAAAGCTGAATGTAGCATATAATTCGTGTGCTAGGTATATATATGGTCTGCGACGATTTGATCACGTTTCTGCTTTTTCTAAGAGTATCTTAGGTTGTACTTTGGATAATTATTTGAATTACAGAATTGTTTTAATGATGTATAAATTGCTAAAAACTTAGTTACTGATACATTAAAAAGTTGTATAAGTTTTTTTTCATCAACCCGAACAAATCAGTTACGTATCCCTCGGCATCGTACATATTTTAAATGATTTTTCATCAGTGGCTTTAAAATCTGGAATAGTTTACCACCTGAAATACGA
>QYTT01081798.1:4079-19597 GCA_006980735.1 Dasypogon diadema
ACTTTTAGAGCCAAAATTTTTGCTATCATTAAACTTTAACTACTCGATAACAAATTTGTGGATGACGCGTTTAGCGGCTGGACAACATCTTGCTGTATGAATTGGCTTGCCAACAAATCGAACAGAAGGTGACAATAAAATTGAAAATTCACAGTTGCTGCCAACGACAATGTCAAAAAACTTGGCAAGTGTAAACATCGATTTAGAACATTATAATTGAAGTCTTCTTTGTCATTTTATTTCGAGTCAGCAAGCTAGCGACACTCCGATATATACATACAAGATTACAACTTTCGGGTCGGCTTTATTTGTAATACTTAACTTCTTCATATTTCACACGAAGAAATTTCAAAGGTGACTTCATTTCGTAAAATTTCTCTTTAAGTATGTGTAGTTAGTAAAAATATATCTTAATTTCTTTATAATAATTTCCTCAAGCCCTCCTATCTGAAGTGTGAAACCCTCTTCAGGTTCACACTAACTCAATTTAGAAATGCTAAATATAATTGAAAGGAATGTTGTTAATTTCCAAATCAGTACCTCAGAGCAGAAATGAACTTTAAACGGATCTTTGCTTTCTGACTTAATATAATTTTGCCCTAGGGTTCTGAAATGAAATGTTCAGCTCACCTGTAATTCTTCCTCCCTTTGATCACTTGCTGAGGCCATTGCACTTTCTGATTCATCATCTTCACAAATATCATGAGATTGCATATCCTCAATGTGTGTTTGTTCCTTCTCATCCACCAAACAGTATACATCGGTTTTTGTCTCCTTTATCAGACCTTGCGTTTGCCAGAATATTATTCTTTTTCGAAGAATAGATGGCGGTACTTTGATAACTGAGCTAAGATCTTCTAATGTCCATTCACCTAATAGATTTTCGTTTACTCGGTGCGATTTTTATTTTATATTTTTTTCTTACTTTTATGTTGAAAGTGATAAATAATAACTGCCTGAGTAGGTGTCACCATTATATCGATTATTTTATTGGCGATCTGGATTTCTATATTTACACGCCCAGTGACATGCCGCCAACAAAGCGTTCTATTTCCCTTATAAGCTTCATAAGAAGTGGTGTACTTTTTGAATTCAGCTTGAACCTCTTCAGGCAGCTCTAAAGTTTCTTTATTGAACGTTGGCCAGAACTGCGATGACAATATTAAAGATGATATATCAAATGCCTTACCTGAATCACAAACATAAAAAGGAAATTAAGCGGTAATTTTTTGTGTAATATTATTACCACTGCTGTAATTTATATCGCTTTGAATGTGGGCGTTTATCCGTTTTGAATCACTGATATCTTTTAACATAACTTCACAGCTGTGTAAAAGTGTTTCTCCGAACCTAAGCTTGAGCAATTCTAAATTGCGAATTTCCTTTTCTGGATTAAAATCCAGCTGAGTAAGCAATCGGTCGGCCAAAAGATTGCGATATTCGTTAACAAATAACTCTTTGCTGCCATAAATATCCACAACCATTGAAATTATATCAGCGGATCTGCTATTACGGGTTGACTTCAATGCTACAGAAAATTGCTCGGTAATAAGATACACAAATGGAATATCGTAAATTTACATGGGTTGGCATCAACAGGATCGGGCTGCCATGATTCCCAATTCACCATGTCATCTTTGCCTGATACATCGACATTTTCTTTTAGAGTTTCACTTCGGGCAAGTTCTTCCGCCAGATCTGTTGGGCCCTCTTCAGTTAAACCTGTAACAACCCTACGAACTGTGTCATTTCTCTTCCTCAAATAATCTTTAACTGGTTCGGTGACCGTTTCAAGTAAAACTCCGCTGCTATCCAAATGCCTAATTGCTTTTATCGCTGCAACGTAGCCCGTTAAAATGTCCATTGTATTTACACCTGGGTGCAAGAGTCTGGCCTCTAGAGACTGTTTTAAAGTCTCTACTAAATGTTTGCGGAGATCAAGTTTCTCCAAACAAATTTTCAGATCGTCTATTGCTGGCTGAGATTCGGGGTAATCTGTACAATTTTAGAAGATTATTTATATAATATAATAAAATATGAGCAAAATAACAACGACATGGGCAAACCTATGATGATATTAAAGAACTGCTCAATGATTATGTTAGCGTATGTTTCGTACAAGTAGTAGGTCAATTTAATTTTAAAATCTTGCACAACTTCCCGGATTTTCTCGTTGTTCTCTTCGATTTTTAAACTTCCGTTGTTATAGATGCGTGTCAACCAGTTCAGTACAATCGTATCTAACCACTAAGCTAAAAAATAATTAAAGAATCTTTCAAATTAATCACTGGAATCTTACCTTCTCCAGATTCTTTAAATGTGAATCAAACATCCCTTTGCATGTATCGTGCACATAATTTGTTATCCGTTCCTGTATCAAGTTTGTTAGAGTAAAACCAGCAAGGCGATCCAAGAGTTTCATGTCTGATAAATATTGATTTGTTTTATTAAATGCGCACACTAAGTCTTGACATCGACAATATTCCGGTTCTTTTCCACATCCATTACACTTGACGTCGATATCGTCAAGGTAATCTTCCTGTTCTATACAATTTAAAAAAAATATATATATATATGTTGTTAATACAACAGAACTGAAAACGAAATAAACAAAATCAAAAATGTTTCAGTGTATGAAAATATTGTGCACTTGAATTATTGCTTAACGTGCACTGCAGCTTCTGTTCTGCTATGGATTATTAAAATAAAATACATAAAAAATAAAAGACATGTTATTCAAGACACAATTGTTTCGAGTCTGAACATAAAAGTTCCCATTTCATCAAAACGAAGAGAAAAAACCGCACATTATGCAATTTACAATATATATTACTTAGTCAATTCATATTATCCTAAAATCATACCTGAAATCTTCGAAAAGTGCTTTAAGAATTATCCCAATCCCATAAACTCAGCTTACATAATATTTCTCTCCTACAAAATAGAAGATTTCTGGATAACAAATTAGTTGAAGTCAGCCTGCCAACAAGGAATTATCTCGCGATTTTATGAAACAGGACAATGGAAACAGTGAATTTCAAGGAGCCGACAAATTCCATAGAGATTATCTCTTTACAGCATATTTCTCAGTTATTAAAGTTGCAAAAAGTGCAGTGTACTTCGACCAGCCTTCGCCAACGATCTCTTCAGCACGGCATGAGTACTGGCCTTGACTGCCCTGGACACACTAATCGCAGATCTAACAATTCGATCTATACATAGGAATTATTCAAAATCCTAATATGAAAAATATCACGAAAGCAATTACGGGATGTAATGCAGACTTCTAAATTGTGGATTTGTTCTCTTTATCGCCAAAGGCCAATTGGAAAGCTACAAATTTTGATTTATGTTCATCCTTACGGAGACCGAAATCGCAGACATTGCCTGTAAACATGAGCAAAAACGAATTGATACCATTCTCTTTCTCCCACTTTGTCTAAAATTTCCCATTAAGACAAATACCACGTTTACATGCAGGGTTGAAAGATCGAGTTGAGATTGAATTGAATTTCAAGCCGCGTATTTACGAACAAAAGATTGAAACATCGAGTTGAACTTGAGTTCAAGTAAAATCGAAATCACAATTCATAAGACCTCGAAATTAATGTGCCTTTTGTAAAAAACATTAATTTCCCGAATTTCTATTAAAATATAAATAATTGTACGGGCGTAAAAGGTAAAAAAGTTATCAAATATCAACTCAATTCGACTACTTTACTCGCGTATGCAAACCACTTTCAGTCGAGTCGAGTCAATCCGATTTAAACTCAACCTGCGTTTACATGAAGTTCAACCCTGGTTCAACCCAGGTTCAGGTCATCGATTGAAATCAAAAAATTTGCTGGGTCTCCAACCGGGACCGGGACCCGGGACGCCAGCACTCATGGTATGCTGATGAGATCGCTGATCGAAACATACCTCACTTTTCGCAATTTTAAATTGCTTTTTACAAATCGCATTCATTTTTGCTTGTGTTTATAGACAACGGCTGCGATTTCCGTTATCCATATGGATGAGTAAAAATCAAAATTATAGTTGTCTAAATTGGTTCATTTATGAACTTGATCTTTTAATTTTAATAAGATATTTGTGTTCCAAATTTCAAGTCTCTAGCTTAAGGCGTTCTCGAGATAACGCGCGGACAGACAGACATCTATTAAACGATTCCTTTTCTTCTTCCACTAATGGCAATATAGCTTATTTCTGTGTATTACAAATATTTTTTTTGCGTTACCAACATTTATTCAAAACTATAAAAATGGAAAAACGTTTCAGACCTGCAGCCCTCGTTCAGAGTCATAAAAAGGTCACGAAGAGACGAAAACTCAATTTGGGTTGGGACAGCTACAGTTTTCGTAAGAAATGTTCGTACAGCATTGGCGAGTCAAAATGAATGGCAATATTTTTCAGTTAATACAATTTCGAAGAAATAGTTTTTCTAGTTTTACTCATGTAATTGCCTTTAGTTTAATTTGACAGAAAAGGATTTTTGGAAAGTTGAACTTTTAACTGTCGAAGATAAAATATACCTCTCAGGTAATCAGTCTCTGCACCCCATCTCTCCTTTTACTCCTAGTTGTGAGGGAATTTTTTTACCTTTGCAGTATATGGAATAAGCATAGGCCTCTACAAATACAACGGTACTTTAATTTAATCAGAAACCTTTGTTTCAAAATCCCCCAATTCCACTTACAGTAGTCTTACATGTATCCAAATTTAATTTTCTTAAGGTGGAATTACAGTGAAAGCATTGCATGCAGCGCATGCTTTTGACAACCAAAGCATTGTAGGCATCGCAGATTATGCTGTTACAATGAATGCGACGCATCGACTCGTTATTTACGGCTGACGGCTCAAAATTTTATTTATTGTATAAACACAAATGCTTCATAACTTGGATAATGTATTTTTCCTCAAAATATTTCATTTTTAGTATTTGGTATTTAAATCGCTAAACTCATTTCGAATTTAACAAGGCAATCTGTCAGTTGCCGCTTCCGATGCGAAGCAAAAGTAGAACATAGACCAACCTAAGCATCGCATGCATCGTTCGCTTCACTCACTGTAACAGGGGACATTACAAGGCACGTATTCAATGAACTTGTCAAAGCGCCGCACTAGATGCGAAGCATGCGATGCGTTCACTGTAATTCCACCTTTACGTTCATGCTATACTATTTTACGTGTGCACGTGAAATTAATTCACGAGACTGCAAATATCAGAACAAATAAGTACAGCTATCCAAAAGGTTTTATATTTTTGATTCCAATGAAAATAAGTAGACTTATTAATTCACCTTTGTTGTTCCACGTTGCCTGCACTTTCTTTTTCAACTACGTTATCCATTTTTATATTAATATTTAATGAAATTTATGAAATATTGATGTTATCGACTGAAGCAATTTTTTCTCCATTCAAGGGCAGTAATACATGTAACATTCTATCCAAATAACATTAGCACGTTCACGCCGGCGCTTTATTGGTAAGTGAGTTCTCATGTTGTATTTAGTTTTCCATGTAATTTTCTCTTAAAGTTCTCGTGCTATACCTTGGGTGGTTCACATCGGCGTGAACATGTTAATGGATGGTAAATAAAATTTTCACAATTGTTTAACTTGGTTTTTCGCCAGTACTTTCCGATTGTTAAGTTTAACAATAACGAAAAATATATTATTTCCTTAAAACCGCAGCTACGTTACTTACCGTCTTCTTGATGTGTATTTGCAAAAACTTTGAAAGATATGCTGTAAAATGAGTACACAATTTCATTGAAATAAGGCGGTAACTGGGAAAGCATTACACTTTTAAGACATTCATCAAATATTTCAGAACTCTTATTGTTAAAATTAACACTTTCCAACAAGCACATTTCCTTGAAAATCTGTAACCGTTTCAAAAGACCTTGAAATTTTTGGTATTCACTATGCAAATATAGAACTGCCAATTGGAAACTATCGAAACCCTTCACGGGATCACAATTTTCTTCGAAATATTTCCAAAATTTCGGGACCACCTCTTGACGAAGTGTCGCGTTTATTTCAATAATCACAGATTCGTACACACTTTCCGCTAAATCGAGTTTTATTAGTTCTCTGATTATATATTGAAAATCCTCATTTGTACATTCCTCATGAGCCAACTGAAAGGAACTATAATTAAAATTTACAACAAACCCTCAGGAAGTAAAAAATTACGGTTTTGTTTAGTACTGGAAATACTTGACAAGTTTTCTTCCAAATTAAATCTATATCTGCCATTGTTCTCGAGAAAATCTATGTTATTTACGGTAATGCAAAATAAACTGCCCAGGAACTTCAAAACAATAAACTGACAGTATGGTATATTGTCAAAAGGGACACGTTCAGACTTTACAGAATGTTACCGAGGTCTGTTCATCGCACCGGCCTCATAAATGTACTGCTCAATCAGCTCAATTGCTATTTTATGTGAGACCAGTTATCCAAACACAGAATACTTATCGGAAACGAGAGGGAATGTAGTTCCATCAATTTTTGTTGTTCGATATCATGGGTACAATTGACATTTATCCTAGACACAGAATGCTTATTGGAAAGAGGCAGCAATATAAAAGAGGTGCCATTCAAGTTATTAATGCAGGTTGGGTAACATGCTCAGTTCATAAAAAGATATGATAAGTCCAAGTACTAGTTCCGCCATTTTTGTATATATGACTTCACTGCATCAGTTTTTTTTTATAAATTTCTAGGAATTTTTGCTTACATTGCTGAAAAATTCTAAAATTAGTCACGAATGAAATATGTTGGAGTATGCTTAGGGGAGCATTACTGCAAAGAAATGAATGAAAAATATGCTTCACTACTCATTTACTTCCTAAATAACTTAAAATCTCCATACAATTTTAACGGGATGATGATGATGATGACGGGGTGATGTCATCGGCCAAATGTCTCTTTTCTTTTTACTATAGCTCTGTTCCACACAGGAACTTTAAAACTAGGATGACAATTCGACTTTGGCATGTAAATCCGCTAATTTCAAAAGTAGCCGTTACCACAAACCACTTATCTTGTCAAAATGGTATTTAGCGGACGTAAAACTCTTGTTATTATTTCAGCTGAATTGAAACACGAGCACTCACTGGAAATACAAAGCCTGAAATTGCCACTTTCACATTTCTATATTTTTCGCAAGAGGCATATTCACTGACACCGAATCGGGAAATGTCACTGGCTGTCAGTCTTATTCCACCAAAATATGGGCGTACGCATGGAAATAATAACTAGCTTAGTTATTATTTCCATGAACGTACGTCTGGTCTCATTTGCCAAGCCCAAGTTTAATAATAAACGCACCTGAGTAAGTTCTGGTCCTCTAATAAACGCTTGGGTGTAGAAAAGGTCAGACCATGACTTGTTCTAGTCATATGTCGAACAGAGCTTATACCTTGGAACCACAGATCTTAATAAGATCTGTGCTTGGAACCAAATACGCTCAAACCAGGGCGAAAGTCGCACCATCGTTGATAATCTACTCTCGCTGGTACTACTTTTTGAACACTTTGTTTCCTTCATTAATCATATTCCTAAAACCTAAAAAAAGTAGTCATTTTCAAGTATCTGGACTACACCAGATTTTGCACGCTTTGTAGCACGACATTTATGAGCTCGACTGTACACACCGAACTCACAATATTCCTCCGCAGTTGAAGAAAAACATAAATCACATCGAAGTTATTTATTTAGTGGAAATGTTCACGTCTTACTTCTACTTCATTGAAATTTATAATTTAAATACCCTGCGATAATAAATTCATTCATAAATCCAATTTTCAGCAGCTGGAGACCATGAAACCACTTCCTTTTCGGTGAACCAAAGTGAGATCTCTTTTTTGGCAGATTCAACAGAATCAGAGCCGTGAATGATATTGCGGCCAACTTGAATACAGAAATCTCCGCGTATTGTTCCCGGGGCAGAATCGGCAGGATCGGTAGCACCAAGCATCTTACGTCCAGTTTTTACAACATCCAAGCCTTCCCACACCATAGGGACGACTGGTCCCGAGCTCATGTACTCTACCAATTTAGGGAAGAAGGGACGTGTTGAAAGATCGGCGTAATGTTTCTCCAGCAAATCTTTAGAAGCCTGGAAAAAGAAAGTACTTAAAATATTTGTGCTAATCCAATTTTCTTATTCAATTAAGGATAAGACAATAAATTACCCTACTCGTATTGGATATGAAATGGATGTTTTATAGAGGTATGAGGTAATTACATAGCAATTATGTCTCCAATATTTAAGTTCAAGTAGTTTTTAATAGGGGCAAAGTAACAGTGTCTGTCACGAAATTGTAATTAAGTTTAAAATTACAGCAGCAAAATGTTTAGGACAATTTAAGGCGGCATTTGGGGAAGTAACCCACACCCCTTACATTTACAAATTATTGCGTGTAAACCTTCTTTAGGAAAACCCATACTAAGGCCTTGCGTTCTGCTAAACGTCCTAATTTTATAGTCTAAAATAATACTTTCCCAGATATCCATTTAAACTTTATCCACTAAAGAAATAATTTAAGCAAAACTCAATTTCCCAATTAAAGGCTAAAGTCTAAAACACCTTGCTTGTGCTTCCAGCAAGCACGCCCCAAGCTCGTAACCAGCCAAGTAATATATTGGAATTATTAACGTGAATCATTAGGGACAAAAATCAGGGAGGCCGGAGATTCCGGGTACTCCGTCACAGCTAGTCGGCGATTAGAACTTAACCTTTCTAACACTAATAAATGCGACATTTCCGACAAATTATTATATATATATATATTCTCTAAAATGAGACGGAGGTTAGAGCTTAGAGGTTGTCGCTATCAACTCTATCTGAGGTTAATGCTCACGCAGTATGCCACGCCACGTTATGTAAAGTACAATTTTCCATGTTTAAGCTGCAATCGAAGAAATTTTACTGTGGCTGAAAATGATTCGCATCGCAAGTAAAAATATTTTTATAACACAACATTCCGTTTGGACCACTCGAACTCGATCGTTGACCCATTAAAATACACCCGTGAAAAGCACGTGAGTTCATAGGTTATGTCCACCTCTTTTATCAAATTAGGAAAAAAAACAATCTCAGCTCTAACAGCTTCACTTACTTAATGGGAGATAAGACATTGCACATCACTGCTACGATTTCAATCACTCGTAACCAAAAAATTAAAAATATGATCAATTAAAGCACACTTACCCACATAAATTTCATAGCAACTAACTTAAATCCCTTTTGTTCGAATCTTTCAATGATTTTCCCAACGAGTCCACGGTGGACAGCATCAGGTTTAACCATGATAAAAGAACGCTCCTTGTTTGCTGCCATTGCTGCCGAGAACAACGAAAAGAATGCTAGGATCGAGCCGATCATAAAAGCCCCTTGGATTGGTATCGGTCGCTACCGTAGACACGCGTGACGCGACACAATTCTTGGCGAAATCCCAATTAAAAGTAGTAGTAGTAGTACTTTGCCGAGCCCCAAACCCAATGAAACATATATCCAATTAAAGAGCCACACCGTGACGTTACCAAGCTTGCGCGATTGTGCTTCCGCAAAAGACCGACTATAATGAATTTCACGCCTTCAAGAAATCAACCAAAGTTAGCGAAAGCAACTTTGCAAGGTATGCAGAATACAAGAGGCACGGTATAGAGAATACAAGATATGCTCGGCCCGAACACTACTTCCGCCATTTTTTCCGAAGCGACGTCACTGCGCCAGGAATTTTTGGTTATATTGTTGAAAAATTTTAAAATTAGTCATAAATAAATATGCTAGAGTATGCAACGGAACATTATTGCAAAGAAATAAATGAAAACTATGCTTAACTACTTATTTCATTAATAAATCACTTCAAATTTCCACACAATTTTGCCGAAGTGACGTCACGGCCAAGTGTCATTTTGCCCCTCGAGCATACCTTGTATTCTGTATACTGTGACAAAAGGTCTGTTCGTCTACCCAAAGTTTCTAAAACTTTGTAAAAGTTTATGTTAAAACGCGTTTTCTTACCCTGTGGGCTGTGGAAATTTTACTACGTCATCCGTAAAGTTTTATAATGGAAAATTTTCTGAGTTTGAATTCTTGCTGTCAAATGCAGCGGCAAAAATGGCGGAAGCAGTACTCCGGAAGAGCATACCTTACATTCTCTATATCATGGAGTTAACCCAGGAAATTTTCTAGCCCCACCATATAGAGAATAAAATTTATGGTTGACCCGAGCACTACTTCTGCCATTTTTGTTTATGCACGTCACTGCGTGAAATTTCGGTGATACTTTTCGGTTGGATTTTTTTAACATAGGTTTGGTATAGGAAACGAAATTTTCACTCAAACTCAATCTAAGAGGCGGTGTATTTAACAACCTACGGTATACAGAATACAAGGTAAGCTCGAGGGGCAAAATGACACTTAGCCGTGACGTCACTTCGGCAAAATCGTGGGGAAATTTTAAGTGATTTATTAATTATGTGAGTAGTTAAGCATAACTTGCATTTATTCCTTTGCAATAATGTTCCGTTGCGCATACTTTAGCATATTTATTTATGACTAATTTTAAAATTTTTCAACAATATAACCAAAAATTCCTGGCGCAGTGACGTCACTTCCGCAAGTACGTTTGTGTTCAATAAAATTCACTAAATTTCCGACCAGCTGCACCAACTGTATTCGTTTGAAAATTTCGCAATCGCTTACACCAGAAATTTTTGGTGCTGATATAGATTCCACTGAAAAGCACCAGATACAAAGCAAACGAAAGGACCTTTTATTTCACATATAATTTTACTGCTAACCGTTAAAAATATCTCTCACATTTGGCATACCGCAAACTTTTCAATTTTAATTCCAAAGTATAAAACTTTGAGTACCCGAACAGACCTTTTCTTTAACCTGTAGTTGCGTCACTGCCTACAAAGTTCTTATACTTCGCAGATAAGTGACTTCTCTTTTCAACTTATGTGTAAAGCGTATAACGCATTTTATATTACCTTCCCACTCATGGAAATTTCCGTCAGATTTCGTTTCACTGGTGCGATTTGTATGAGCAAGGTGGGTGAGTGAGACGGTCTTTTCCTTTTTATTGAATTTTACCGCACAGGACGTGTTAAAGTGCTTGAAAATTTTCAATAAATAAGAATTTACTAAGTGAAAACACAAGAGCTTGCAAATATTGGGAAATAAGAAGCTACGAGAACCCGTTTTTGGTGAAAGCAATTAGTTATAATAAAAGTGAGTGTGTGGTGATCGACAAAGAACACTGGCAATTTGGCAGGTGAAGAAAATTGCTGCGTTTCGTAATTTGAGACTTTTCAATCCAGCCAGATTAGAAATTTTAAGTAAAAAAGATGCAAGGGCAACAGCAAGTTGTAACTCAGCAAGGGCAACAACAGCCCCAACAGCAGCAGCAACAACTGGTACAACAAGGAAATGTGGTAGTTAAAATGAACGACGTTCAGCCATTATCATCTGTTGGTAAGATCAATTAAAATTTTTAAGAAAAATCAATACCGGCAAGGAAAGATGGGAATTTTTGTAATTTTCCTGATACGGTGTTTTAAGAATTCTTGTAAATTTAAATTCAGATGTTTTTAAAGTAGACCAAGTCCTGAAGAAAGGGGACCTTGATCTTGCATCTTATTAAAGCAATGTTAATATAGGTGTGCAAATGATATCAAAGCAAGTAAATTTTGGAAAATTTGATTACCAAACTGTGAGCAAGCTTTTTTTTTTTTGTAGTTCTTTTATGTTTAGGTCTAATTTTTATTCGCATTCAAACGAGGTAATAAGCGATAAACAGACGAGCGCATCTCTAGTAATACGCGTTAATATCAGACTTCCTATTTGCTTTTATCTGCAGTTTTGTTATTAAATGTGTGCATATATATACTCGATATTTTTAGGGCTTTTGGAATTGGCACACCGTGAATATCAAGCCGTTGATTATGAGAACGCTGAACGGCACTGCATGCAACTTTGGCGTCAAGATAGCAACAACACCGGAGTTTTATTACTTCTGTCTTCAATTCATTTTCAATGTCGACGTCTTGAAAAGTCAGCACAATTTTCTACCTTGGCTATTAAGCAAAATCCTCTGCTGGCTGAAGCTTATAGGTAGGTGTGGATTTATTACTAAAAAAATCTCATTCTCAAATGCACCAAAAAATATAAAAATTGTGTGAACACGTAATTTCTATTTATGCGGCTGATAAATATAGGGTTTTTTTTAATAAACGAATCGGCTTTTAAAAATTATTCGAAAGCGAATGCTAATTAAGAAATATTAAACTTTAAATTTCATACTAGTTTATCGATAATGGGAATTAACTTCGCTCAGTTTCAACGGTCTCAATATTTACGAAATACGAACTGGTACAGTCCCTCGTCAAGCATGACGGGGAAAAATATTAATATTACTTTCTTTTTTCGAATTTTTTTCGTTATAAATTGTGGATTACAAAAAGAATTTATTTATCAGAAAGTACTAACTTTTCCATAATAGTAACAGTACAATTTACATATTATAAATTTCAAATGGTCTGATGATTTCAAAATTAAAAGAGGAAATGACGTGCACCTTACCCACACAGTTGAAATGAAACACGTTCCGTTGATTGTGGCATTTTTAACTAATTTTATTTTTGATAAAAGCTATGATCGTTTAGAAAATATTAACGGTGTTTGGTGATCTGTTCCGAGAGAAAAAGATCAATTTAGAGCTCTGCAGTGTGTTTGAGAAAGAAGAGCACTACTCTACTTGTTCTTCTTCTGTTTGATGAAATAAGAGTAGAGCAGTTTAGAGCAGGAAACTCTTGCCACTGCAACAAAACAAGAGTTGAAATATGACGCATTTATAACTGTCAAAGAACTTACAACTTGCTCGGAACAGAGCCAAGCTTTTCTCAGATTTTTTGTTGGCTGCTCTTTTTCGCTCGGATCACAGATCTGATCTACTTGGAGCAGCGCTGGCGAACAGAGATATGGTTTTCATGGATAATTTGCACACAAAAGATCGCCTAGAAACGGTTGAAGCTTCATCTTTTTCTTTTTACTATTTTTAGCGCAAACTAGGAGAGAAATAAATAAGACTTGGTAAAAAAATTTATTTATGTGCTTTAACCCTTTCGAGATAATTGGTAGACATTTTACCACATAAAGATTTGGATTGTACATATGTGTATCAGGGACCCTAGCCTAAATCCCTACTTGTAGTCGAAACTTGTTGCCATATTTTGTATCTGCCATTGGAACCCTCAAAAGATGCCACTTCAAATTACGACCTTGACTTACGCATTCGAAAGCCGTCTCGAAAGGGTTAATACTGTAAAAGCCTGCAGATTTTGCATTAAAATAATAAATAGGTTCTGAGAAATTTATCTTGCAAAATCACGTTATTTTTTGCCATGCTAGTGCGACAACCCCTTGATTACAGCTCAAATTTTTATTAATATGATAAAATTAGTTGTTAATTTGTTGACTTATGGGTAGAGAAAAAAATATGAAAATTTGCTGTATCGAGATTCATAATAATAATGCGCTGTTACTTATCAATTCTCCAATTTACAAAATTGATCTGTTAAGAATATTTCGCCTTTAGCTCCTGTATAACATATAATTAAACTTAAATTATTACTAGTTAAAATAAATGTATAAATTTCTGAGATTGAATTATTTTAAAAGCATAACTTACACACTTGAATTGCAGCAATTTAGGTAATGTGTACAAAGAACGCGGGCAGTTGCAAGAAGCTCTTGAAAACTACCGACATGCAGTTCGCTTGAAGCCCGATTTCATTGATGGCTACATTAACTTAGCCGCTGCTTTAGTAGCTGCTCGCGACATGGAACAAGCTGTTCAAGCATATGTTACCGCGCTTCAATACAATCCAGTAAGTCAATAATTAAAATTAGCCAATTGCCTGTAATTCCAACTGTTTCTAAAATTGCAGGATTTGTATTGTGTGCGCAGTGATTTGGGCAATTTACTGAAAGCCTTGGGCAGGCTTGAGGAGGCTAAGGTAGGGCGAATTGTAAAACAATATAGCATTTTAGTTTGTAGAATTTTAATTTAGTGTGGATGTTGTTAAAGCATTGAAGAATTTTTTTTTATCAAATTGAAATCCTTTCACAGTGTTGATTAAATGGTTGAAGTCTTCTTTTGTATTTTTTCATCCTTGATTTTTTCCCTTTTCAGTAGTTTGTTAAATTTTCTTTTGACATTTATTTCTCACGCGTATTCATTAGATTAAAGTATAGGTTTCAGTTTCCTATATTTAGGTTAATTACTTTTTGGCTAACATATTTCAGGAGGACTGCAAATCAATCAACAATTTACCTTTGGCGTAATTGCGTAAATTTAGACAAGCATTGCGCGTAGTTTCATCTCAATAACCCTTTATAAGGTTATTTATTAGGTTAACTTAATTGTAGGGCTTACAAAAATGCTTTAAACATCCAGTAGAAATGCAAATTCAGATTAAATGACAGTTTTTCAGAATATTTGAAAATGTATTCAGTAACAATTTTTTTTTAAACAAAAATGTATTTTCTGCTGGATTAAAGTTTTTTTTTGAGAAGAGGACTTCAACAGCAGTTAGTAATAATCCTTAACGAAAAAATTGCAGAATGATTTTACATACATTTTTATAATGACAACAAGGTTTCAATTTGATTGTGCGAATGCATTGGTGTTTACTCCTTTTGAGTTTTTAAAAAGAAAATTGTGAATCTCCTACTTATAAGAAAAGAAAATGACAAGTTTAAAAGCCCATCTAATTGAAAAAATTATTTCTCACCTAAATGATTTCAGTGTTACCTGTTTTCGTCACAAATCTTGCACACACAGATAATTCAGTGTTAAATCATGAATAAAATAAACTGAAAACATTGTGTGTGAGTGCTACTTCTTCTTATTTTTCGTCAAGAATAAATAGCAAACAAAAAAATAAACATTTACAAAAATATAATATAGCAAAAATGGATGACAAATTAGCGCTGGTACGCCAATCTATCTGAGACAACAATGTGGCCACATTATTTCGTGTCTCTGGTGGTATACCGTTAAAGAAAACAGATATGTAGCCAGGTAAAGTAAAGTGCTCTAGTCAACGTAAAACATGTTCACCTTTCCAGCACACTCCTAATTTAATCCTGAAAATCCGAAATCTTCCTTCAGAATCCACAGTGTGTATGACTAGACACAATTTTTTGAGAAAAATATATTTTATTTGTAAAACTAAGGATAATTTTCCGTTTTTAATGTTTCTTTAAAATATTGAACAAAATTTAACGAACATTATCTAGCCTGTGTGTTCTTTAGGTTGATGACACCATTAGACGCACAGCACCTTGTTGAGGATCTCTTCCGTAGATTCGGTGCAACTTTGTTTTGGCGTAACATTATATTATTTGTAATTTATTTTAATGCATATATTTTACATTTTAATGATATTTTTTTTGCAAACAAAAGACATTCGCCGTTTTGTTAAGATTT
>QYTT01081799.1:12917-23393 GCA_006980735.1 Dasypogon diadema
CACTTTTTTTATATGGAGTTTCATCGAGCTTTTCTTGAAAGTTTATAATGGCAACACTGATCCGCATCAGTTCGGGGTTGTGTTCATTACTTTGGGGTTGCGTTCCTGGGTAACTTTGGTGTTAAGTGCGGTGTTTGCCACGGATAAGTATGCAATACATGGCTTTATTGGAACTTTTTTTCATTTCATTATTCTGCATGGTAAAATATTTTGCAAGTATCTTTTTACTGGTTCCTTGCATGGGAGGATTAGGCCTACATGGGACACCTCTGAAAAAAACGCCCTTTGAAACTTAAGATGCAAATTGAGGGAACATATAAAAACGTTATGTCACTCATATACCTTAAATTTGTGCAATTGCACAGCGGTCTCCTAGTAAAAATAAAATAAGTATCAAATTGTTTTCTTTTACAATTTCCCAAGAAAGTTTTGGAATTTCGGTAAGAATAAACTAAAAATTAAGAGCTATTCAAAATTGTTTAAAAATTGTGACGAACTTATAAAATAACTTTTAGTTATTGCTAATTTATTAGGCGAATTTTCCAATTCTGTCTTTATAAGTTCCTCCAGATTTGATGAGTTTGCGTTATATGGTTATCTGAACGACCCCTAGTTCTATGTTAGTGATAATGGCGTATTGAAGACAAAATCTAAACTGCTTGTAAATTCTTCTGCTGGACCTAATGGCTTCCCTTGAGATGTAATTAAAAACTATCGTGTAAAATGTCATGCATTCTTAGACTATTTAAAAGCTTATTAATGGAAGCTTTAGCATTTAACATTAAACCTATAGTATTTGTTTAGGAAATGGGTTCTCAAGATATAATCAATTTAATTTTCTAGCTTGGATTATCTTTTTGTACTGATTAGTTCGAATCAGATTTACAAGTTGACTGCTATTTTACTAAAGCGTTTGATAAGTTATCTCATCATGTTTTATAATTTAAATCAGATAAAAGAGACTTTAATAACGTTTTTTATTTTTGGTAACGTGTCCCTCAGGGTAGCCACTTGGGTCCCTTTCTCTTCATTTTTTATATTCCTTTCTTACCATCTGTTCTCGAATTCAGTTTACGCTGATGACGCTAAAATAGTAAATTTTTTAATGACTGTCTTTAACTGCAGGAACGTTCCTTTCATTGCATAACATACCTTGGACAGATCGTTATCGATTGCCAAGTTGCGAAAGTCAAATGAGACTGTTAGAAATGCTTCAAATTCAACGTCAAAGAGAATATCATACATTTTTACTTATTACAAAAGTGCTTAATGGTTCAGTTGTTTGCGTCAACAACTTAATTTTAGAGTTAATACCTTCAATTTAAGAAACAATTATTTCTTTCTTATTCGTCGGTACTCTTCTAATTGTGGAAGAAACGCGCCAATAAACTTTATGTGTAGGCTGCTGTTTAATAGACATTAACGCTACTTTTGACTTTGTTTGCTAGCAGTGGGTGCCCCTAAAACGATATAGAACGATAACGATTCAGATTTTTCCTGGTAATCGAGGAGTTGACTTTTCGGCGATTTTTCTGGGTACCAGTGGTTGTGGGGAGAAAATTCTACTGACAGGAATTGTACTTGTGAAGCCACTGGGATGTTGCACAGTAAAAATTCATGCCAAAAATTGTGGCTCACTTGCAACATTTGTCAGGTTAAAATTTCCCAATCTCCCTTTCCCTAATTTCCTTCCGAGTAAGCTGTGCTGTGTGCATTTAAGGGCTCAGAGGACAACCCTTAGGCAATACCTTAAAAAAATATATATATATACCGTTAATGGGTGATCATCGAGGAGTTGACTCTGTGTTCATTAAGTTCAGATTTCGTATCGCATTCCCTACTTCTGTCAGCTCATCGAGGTGTTGACCTTTTGAGTTCCCGAGTATACCACATTCACCGTCACCGAGTGGTCTTTCAAAAGTTGTCAAGTTGGTTGATCTTAGCTCTGGAAATTTGCTCCTTAATGTCATCGATTCGATTCCTGCCAAGGACACGGCGATTAATTGAATACCTACAGTTGAGGCAATTCTACTGACGTTAATTTTATTTGCGACGCCTTTGGGGTGTTTTATAGTAAAACTTTCGGATTAACTTTCAACATTTGTCAGATTATAATTCCCAATCTCTTGTTCTCCAAAATTTCCTTTGCCTAAACTCTCAGACAATACCTTTAAAAAAAAATCTAATCTCTTTGAGCTTAGCACCTGTGTAACTCAAGCTAATACATTTCTCTGATTATGGGAATTCCTTTAGATGAATTCCTATAGTTACAAAGAGATAAATAATTTTTTACATTTTGTGAAAGCTATTTTTATTTTTCAATAAAATCACAAACAGTACATATTCGATCAAAAGGAGTTAGTTAATCTGAACATTAGACTTGTAAGTTTGAATGAGTACGATCACAGACATAACCATCGAACTACAAAGTGCTGTAGTGTATTCATTTCTTAAATCGTGCATCCCATAAATAGTTATCCTTGGTTTTTTGAGAATAAGCCGTAGGCTAAACATATCCACCTTAAAAGAAATTCATTCTGTTATTACTATCAGCTGACATTGAAACATAATAAATTTCTTACACTTTTATCAAAATTTTGCATATTAATGTTGTTTACGAGATTGGAATACTGTTCCCAATAATTGGACTTCTTTATAATTATTTCCGTTGCAAAAATAAGCATTACAATACCAAATGCTTCCAAAAAACACGAAGTGAAAGCAGAGATGTGAGTAGCCTTAGTGAGTTTTTTATCAGCGTAGTAGTTGAAGAAACTTGTAACAATGTTGACATAAGAGGCCTGCAGAGACAAAAACGTCTGCGTTTGAAAGAATTTACCTGTCATAGATAACGTTTCACTAATTTCGGCATAGAATTTTCCTGCTCTGTTTATTTCTTCACTAAATTCGTTATATTTTTGCATTAAAAAGAACTTTCGTCTTCGAGTTTTTCTAAGGACTACCAACTCGGAACAAATATCTTTTAAATGTCTTCCAAGATTATCATAAAGTGTAATAATAGTGAAAAGCACCATGAAATAAATATCTTCTGCAAAAGTTAGTACCATCCACACAAATATGTCACAAACCCACGCAATCTTACCAGTATTAGATAAATTTTTCATTTCGTTCACAAAAATTGGAATATCGAATAAAAATAAAATAAGAGATAATGTATATTTTACTAGAAGAAATATTAGGGATTTTAAACTGAAAACCCTGGATTGTTGTGTAAAAACATTCAATCTTTTGAAAAGTTCCTCGATTTTCGAAATTATAGTACCAAGCACACGCTGTTTAATTATATAAATTGATGACGATAAAATTGCACTCACACAAATTATTAAACTACTTGCAATATTTAAAAAGAAGAAAAAATCTTGATCTTTGGTGGCGTCGTCTCTCAAATAGCTGCCTAGCACTATTATTGGAGTTAATACCATAGAAAGAACTCCCAGAACTATGGCACAGTAGATTTTAGATGCTTGCGAGTACACAATTTTTCCTTTTCGATCAAAACGGAACGAGATAAGTCCAAGCACTTTAGAAAAATAATATAGGTACAGCAGTACAGGAGTTAAGGTTAGATCTAAACGTTTCACCATCTTGCCACACTTTTATTATAAAGTCCATTTGCACAGAAATTATTTTGTGCTCGGAAAGCACGGAAAAATCAATTTATTTCAAAGAAAGTTCAGAGGTGAAATGAATTATGTTAATGGAAACATTTACCGCGTTTATCGGTTCAAACTTATAAAATATGAAAACATTGAATGAAAGGGTTAATATGCCCTAACATTTACGTGAAAAAACGTGAATACTATCACACAATTACGATAATTGCGTTTTCCTATAAATTTAATTTGAATAAGTGTTAGAAAGCGCTACGAAATATAAATGGCAAAACGAAATTTAATAATTACTTGGAAGCTTTCATATACATTTTTGTAATTTTGGCAATAGTATGAAAGTCGTGCTAGTATAATCGATAGAGTACATAATGGGTAACCGGAGAATTTATTTCATCGTTTCGTTTTTATTTTAGTTGAGCACCATTTTGGTGCATAATAATTTTAATTAATAAAAAAATAAAATCGTCAACAAGGAAATATGCGGTGGAGACTAAGAATGGTATACAGGTTTTGTACTCCAAATTCACCTTTTGCAAATCAAATTAACCCTTCTGAAAAATAAATTCACCCTTTTGCAAATCAAATTCACCCTTTTGTAAATCAAATTCACCTTTTTGTAAATCAAATCCTTTTGAAAATGAAGTGTTTCTCAACAGAAACATTTTATTGTCTTTTTAAACCTTTATGAAAAAAAAAAAATTTCCGTTTCTATGGAAACAACTATGAAAACTCTGAAATTTACAACATTTTATATTTGTAACACTAAATACAATAAAGCGTGAATACCCTTATTACTTATTTCATAGCAACTATCAATTCATTAAATATGTAAACGATTTTAGTTTAAATTTTAGTTTTGAACAAATTAAACGTTCAAAAAATGCAGGTAGCGTGTATACTCTACTTTTTCTATCACCATATTCTGTAATGACTAAAGAAATTTTGTGGATGTAATCAATAACTACAACTGCAACTGTTACATCTAAAAATTGTTACAATATATTCCAACCCAAATTGTGCATTAGGTATCTACACAGAATATACATTTCATTATGAATATATATAACATATATATAACTAGAATAGCCAAGCATGATGGGAAAAATATATATCAATTGTTTTCTTAAATTTCTACTTCATTTTTGAATTTTGTTGTTATGGGTTACAGGAAGAATAATAATAAATTTCAAATGGTAAAGACAAACTTCAAATAGCCCAAGCGGTCCGCCTAAGTACAATTGCACGTCATCCGCGTAAAAATGTAGGGGATAACATTATGGACAGTATCACAAATATCGTTAATAAATAGGCTGAATAGAAGAGAACCTAATACTGAACCCTGCGATACCCCGTTAAGTAAAGGCAGAAGAGAGGAATATGCCATTTACTTCCACCCGTTGTTGTTTACATGATAGGAAATGCCTTACTAGTTCCACAAGAGAAGGGTGTCATATACAGTTTGTGGGTGATCCTGGAGTAGCCAACTCTGTCAAACGCTTTAGAAAAGTCTAAAAGAATTAGTACACCAACAATTCATTCATTATGTGCAATAAGTGGATAGAAATGTACGGAAGCAATAGCATGAGGAAATGAATAACTCTCATTTACCAACGAGATTAAATTGAAGAAGAAACATTTTTATTTTCAATACAAAACTACTTCCCTTTTGTCGTCACTATTACTCTCCCAGAATTGAAATTATTACAACTGAGTATAGAGTTGAAACGCCTTTGATTTTAGTACGATTTCCCTTTAGATCGTAAAAACTTGGTTTCATTGCGTCGAAGCAAACTCCATTTGTAGTGTTTTGGTGTTTTGTTCTTAATCAGCCTATCCGGTAGTGAGGTAGTGCTCACTCGGCGATCGGCGTGGGTAAGGTTATCATAAAACTGAACATAATATAAAATTATCATGAATGATAATCATACCTCGTTTGTAATTCAGTTCTCTTTTAAAATGAATTAAATATATGTGTTCGACGCATCGAAGGAGGACATGAGTGAGGCCAATAAGAATATTGGTTTAAGGGCAGAGTTTCGCGAGAAATTATTTACGTGGAGAAGAAAGAGAGTAAAAGTATATATCTCGATTTTCATCTTTTCATAAAAAAATTACACTTTAGTATGGACTTTTGGTTTAAAAAGAATTTACAAAGGCATTCTAGTATGCCTATATCACAAACTTCAATAAATTCTACGGGAAAAATTAAAGTAAAAAGTCGATAAATATAAAGTAATTATATACATTTCAAATCTATCATTTTTCTACCTAACAAGATTTCCTGTCTACTGAAAGAATCACCAACTGGCAGAAGTTTGCTGCAATTTTATGAAAATAATTTGCATTTAACAGACATCCATAGATGTGAACTTATACGAATAATTATCGAAGAGTAGAACTGCAATGATATCACGTTAATACCTTATGACTTTCTTATGATTGTAAATCAAATTGCTACTGTCTTTCCTAATGAATGTTATGCAAGCATAATTTTTCTTATTACGTACTCCTAATATTATAAGAACATGTATTTTCTATAGGATTATTATCCAAGGCAAGGCAAAAGAAATCCTTCTGGAAAACTTTATTCCAGATATATAAATTGCAGGACAAATAAAAGGAAAACGTAGGCATTCTATCTGTACTTCTACTGAAAATACAAAGGATACTAACATAAATACTGAACTTACCGAAGTGGAAGAAAGTATTGGAAATGCGCTGAAAATTGCACTAAGGAGAGATATTGAAAATTGGATTGAAGTTTGTGAAAAGTGGGCAAAAACACAAAAGGAGCTTAGAGAATTATCAAATATTGATTTTTTTGAAAACGTAGCCCAAATTTTCTGATTGCAAGGCTTCTGATTTGGTAAGTGTAGATGGAAGGCGAGACATTATTTAGGTAAATATAGATTTTAAATTGATATATCCGGATAAAGATCACCTATTATATAGTGGATGGGAATACTTAAATTAATAAATAATTTAATTAATTTTTTAAATAATTAAAAGTATGTAATAAAGATATAATAAGCGAAAAATTTTTTGATAATGAATCAATTTTTGTTTTGCATTAAAATAATCTATAAATAATGCAAAATTTATTATCAAAAGTTTTTTCCTACTTATTGAAATATTCTTATACCCATTTAAGAGGTTATTTTAGTATGCTTAACACGTTCACGTCGGCGCTTTATTAGTAAGAGAGCTTTCTCATGTTGTATGTAGTTTTTCATGTAATTTTCTCTTAAAGTTCTCGTGTGTACCACTGGTAGTACACGCCGGCGTGAACGTTTTAAAGGCGTTCAACTTTTGAATTAAAGATGTAACCTATTTGATGTGAATCTTAACTATACCCAAACCAAACCAGTATCCTTTATGAACTCATCACAGAAACCTGTTAAAATAATGCAACAAACGTCTTAAATTCAAGGGTAATAATCTTTAAATTAAATATGAAAAGGCTTTCAAAACAAACTTAATTCCGAAATTGTATCATATTTAAATTGAAACTTCTCACACATTGATTTTCTTTTTGAAGTGCTGCATCTTCGATTCTAAAAGTTTCCGCTTTTAATTCACTATCATATTGAAAACGCTTTCATTTGAAGGACAATATTTCACAGGAACACTTTTCATTTTAACTAGCACAAACTTATTAAACTATCCACAGAAATCAACGAAAACGATAATCTCCCTTAGGGACATAAGGCTGAAAGGCAAATTTCACAGTTGGCAGGCCGAGTGTGTTACAAACAAAGCGAATGGTTGGCCACGCTGGCAGCGCCACCCCGAGCGAACTGTACAGGCTAAATAAGGTAGGGAGGGGTAAAAAAAAAAGCTCGTCTGAACATATAGGCAGGCACCACTCGACTCAAACCAAAACCTTTGAAACTACAAGCCATGCACAAGAAGAAGAGCGAGAACATTGAACTCTTTTTTATGAATGCTTTAAGATTGGGCTTATATACTTCGTCAGCCCATGTACTGCTATCTTAAAGCGTTCATAAAAAACAGTTCATATATTAGTGCTCAAGGTCAGTTCATGGCTTGTAGTTTCGAAGGTTTTGCTCAAACGGTTCGTAGTTTTTCTATGTATCGCTACATCAGAAGAATGTGTTTATATTTCAATATTCTTGCTCAAGGCCAGTTCATGGCTTGTAGTTTAGAAGGTTTTGCTGTTGTTCATTTTCATTTTCTGTTGCTGATAATAATAGTGTCGTCGATTTGTGCGTTTTATTGGGCTCTGTAGTAATCTATATTATAATAAATAAGGGAAAGTTCACTGTCTGACATGTTAATGCTCAACCTCAGCCACCGGTCCTAGAAAAGTGAAATTTAGAAAAAAGAGTTCCTTTTACGTGTAATGCAAGTCTACTACTAGAACCCGCATTTTTCCGATTTTTCGAATTTTTCAAAAAATCTACCCCAAAACTAATTCGCCGAAAACCAAAATATTTCATATAAATTATTGAATGTTTTAACTGAACAATTTAGCAAAAAGTCTGATATAGTCGATCCTGATACTTTGATATGGAAAAGAAGCTAAATATAATTTACGGAACTATGAGAAGATATTTTTTGCAGAAAACAATGCCACAATCAAAAGACGGCTTTCATTAAATTCCTTTAACAAAAATGAATTTTGTTCTTTAAAGCTCGATTGAATAGAAACATGGAGAATCAGTCAAGTGGAAAACAAGACACCACTGCTCGTCTTTCTTTCAACCCATCTGAAGTTATTCTCCCTTGTGAAACATTGTATAATATAAGATTTCTCCGTCCTTGATCCAGACAAACAACCATGTTTTTCTCAGATCTAACGCCTGAGGCACATCTTGTCAAAGAAAGATGCCGGGCTTGATGCACGGCGCATAGAATAGACCAGGGCAACAAACTGAAATTGAAAACAAGCGAAAGGGCAGCAGGAAGGACGAATGAGCCACCGACACCGACACCCACCTAGACGTCTTGTGTGTCACGCCGCAAGCTAACGCAAATGTTTGAGAAGAACCACCTGTTCTGCAAGGATGAACTATGCTACTGGTGATGCTGTCAGACGTTTGGGTCTCTGAAGTACATGATAAAGGTCGGCATTTACAGCACATTAGCGTCACTAAGTCCTTTGTAAACAGTAATTAATTTTAATGGAGAATAAGTGGAAAAGAATTTCTCCTGCTGAGAACCCGCAATTTAGATGAGTTTGTCCATGGACAAGAGAAATATAGCATGACTTAAGTGAACTACGTAACTACTTCAATTTTCTGAAGTATTTTCACGCTACTTGCACTCCTATTTTCAGGTTAGTTTTATGCTTCAGGATATCTAATTAATTATTTCTGTATTACAAAAGAAAGTAATTTGCTTCTTTGCTGGAAATGGATTTAGATAAGGTAAGTGCCATTTCTAAATTTTATTCTTTGTATGTACTTTTACTTTCCTTAATTTCAATTCCGATTTTTTCCCAGACCAACTAACTATTATTTTTATATTCTATAAATTTTCATCATTAGGCATCAGAGTAAAGTGTAGGAATATATTCAAAATTAATGTCAGTTTTAATTGTTCCACTAATTAGGCTGCTGGTAAATTACATTCTCGCTAAAAAAGTTAGAAAAGTCAGAGAACTGGACAGAATTGTAAAGGTTAAGAAAAGGTATACAGGTAGTCCTCGACTTATGACGGTTCGACTTACCACGGTTCGCACTTTTTTCTCTCTTCCATACATCTGCATATTACATAAATGAAACAAACGGTTACGGGGATTTCCCTTAAATTTAATATATGTACGTGGTGCGGTCCAAGTATTCGTGACCTCAATCTTTTTAAGGGTATAAAAGAGCCTATGGTTCTTTACAATGACCCTTTGTTCAAAAGATTCAAAAAATGTGGTATCACCCCGGAGCACTAGAATATCAAATTATAGACCGATAGCTAAGATTTCGTGTTACTTGAATCTATATGTATAATTCACTACCAAATATCTTTACGATGCAAGAATATTCTTTCAATCAATCAACACGGTTTTGTATCAGGAAGATTCACTACCACAAACTCATTAGAATTTGCGTATACCTCTCATACGATTGGTGGTTTTGTTAATCATTTACAAACTGATTGTATTTATACAGACTTTAGAAAAGCTTTTGGCAAACTGCCCTTCTGCTCACCTCAGAGAGTCTCCAAAAAAGCAAGTATTTTCGGAAAACAACTATTGCACCTCTATTTCTTTATATTTTCAATGCCAAAACTTATGAGAGTTACTTCAAGACATGTAAAATGTCATAAACAAAAATAGTCTATAGTCCCTAGGAAATCGCTTTTTCGCCTGCTGACTAGGTATAATCCCTTAAAAGAAATTCTTTCCATTCGCTTGTCACCCCCTGCCCACTTTTCACTTTTTTTTTTAAATATAAGTTAACACGATCCCTGCCGAACTTTCACATCACTGAGAGTACCTCTCCCATATACGTTCAAGTTACTTGCGATATTCTCATGTGAGAGAAACGTGTACCGAAAATGGTACCCGTGGCAGGGAACGTGTTAACAATGTTCTTAAATTATTTTTCGCAGCTAGAAAAAACCCTAGTTATAGATAGTAATTGTAAGGCAATGTTGAATGTATTATATGGTATATATTGTGTATTATGTAATATATACTGCGAATTTCCACATATGTGAATTTTATGAAATCAACAATATTGATAATGTTTCTCTATTTATTTTGTTCTACTTTCTACTTTCGAAATAAAGTCATATACCTTGCATACCCTCCCATACCAGGAGAATTTATAAACTCCTCCGATTTCATTCAGAAAAAGCAACAATCATTTAATCACACCATGTG
>QYTT01081799.1:23413-45564 GCA_006980735.1 Dasypogon diadema
TAAACGTTTCACCATCTTGCCACACTTTTATTATGAAGTCCATTTGCACAGAAATTATTTTGTGCTCGGAAAGCACGGAAAAATCAATTTATTTCAAAGAAAGTTCAGAGGTGAAATGAATTATGATAATGGAAACATTTACCGCGTTTATCGGTTCAAACTTATAAAATATGAAAACATTGAATGAAAGGGTTCATATGCCCTAACATTCACGTGAAAAAAACGTAAATACTATCGCACAATTACGGTAATTGCGTTTTCATATAAATTTAATTTGAATAAGTGTTAGAAAGCGCTACGCAATATAAATGACAAAACGAAATTTCATAATTACTTGGAAGCTTTCCTATATTTTGGTAATTTTGGCAATAGTATGAAAGTCGTGCTAGTATAATCGATAGAGTACATAATGGGTAACCGGAGGATTTATTTCATCGTTTCGTTTTTGATTTTAGTTGAGCACCATTTTGGTGCATAATAATTTTAATTAATAAAAAAATAAAATCGTCAGCAAGGAAATATGTGGTGGAGACTAAGAATGGTATACAGGTTTTGTACTCCAAATTCACCTTTTGCAAATCAAATTAACCCTTCTGAAAATTAAATTCACCCTTTTGCAAATCAAATTCACCTTTTTATAATTCTTACAATATATTCCAACCCAAATTGTGCACAGAATATACATTTAATTATGAATATATATAACATATATATAACTAGAATAGCCAAGCACGATGGGAAAAATATATATCAATTGTTTTCTTAAATTTCTACTTCATTTTTGTATTTTGTTGTTATGAGTTACAGGAAGAATAATAATAAATTTCAAATGGTAAAGGCAAACTTCAAATAGCCCAAGGGGTCCACCTAAGTACAATTGCACGTCATCCGCGTAAAAATCTAGGAGATAACATTACGGACAGTATCACAAATATCGTTAATAAATAGGCTGAATAGAAGAGAACCTAATACTGAACCCTGCGATACCCCGTTAAGTAAAGGCAGAAGAGAGGAATATGCCATTTACTTCCACCCGTTGTTGTTTACATGATAGGAAATGCCTTACTAGTTCCACAAGAGAAGGGTGTCATATACAGTTTGTGGGTGATCCTGGAGTAGCCAACTCTGTCAAACGCTTTAGAAAAGTCTAAAAGTACTAGTACACCAACAATTCCGTTATCAAGAGCCATCCGTAAGTCAGTGGTCACCTTAGGTAAAGCAGACTCACAACTATGTCTAGTATGAAAGCCCGATTGATGTGTCGAAAGCATATTAGAGCTCATCAAAGTCTTAAATTTGTGAGTATATGAATTTCTCCAGAATATTGGCCAAAAAACTTAGAATATTGATGCTATGACAGTCAAGCAAATTACTATGATAAATTCTATGGGAAAAATTAAGGTAAAAAGTTGATAAATATAAAGTATAATTATATACGTTTCAAGTCTATCATTTTTCTACCTAATAATATTTCCTGTCTACTGAAAGAATCACCAACTGGCAGAAGTTTGCTGCAATTTTATGAAAATAATTTGCATTTAACAGACATCCATAGATGTGAACTTATACGAATAATTATCGAAGAGTTGAACTGCAATGATATCACGCTAATACCTTATGACTTCCTTATGATTGTAAATCAAATTGCTACTGTCTTTCCTAATGAATGTTATGCAGGGATAATTTTTCTTATTGCGTACTCCTAATATTATAAGAACATGTATTTTCTATAGGATTGTTATTTAATTCCCAGACAAGGCAAAAGAAATCCTTCTGGAAAACTTTATTCCAGATATATAAATTGCAGGAGAAATAAAAGGAAAACGTAGGCATTCTATCTGTACTTCTACTGAAAATACAAAGGATACTAACATAAATACTGAACTTACCGAAGTGGAAGAAAGTATTGGAAATGCGCTGAAAACTGCACTAAGGAGAGATATTGAAAATTGGAAGTTTGCGAGAAGTGGGCAAAAACACAAAAGGAGCTTAGAGAATTATCAAATATTGATTTTTTTGAAAACGTAGCCGAAATTTTCTGATTGCAAGGCTTCTGATTTGGTAAGTGTAGATGGAAGGCGAAACATTATGTATGTAAATATAGATTTTAAATTGATGTATCCGGACATAGATCACCTATTATGTATATAGTAGATGGGAATACTTAAAGTAATAAATAATTTAGTTAATTTTTTAAATAATTAAAAGTATGTAATAAGATATAATAAGCGAAAAATTTCTTGATAATGAATCAATTTTTATTTTGCAATAAAATAATCTATAAATAATGTAAAATTCATTATCAAAAGTTTTTCGCTACTTATTGAAATATTCTTATACCCATTTAATAGGTTATTTTAGTATGCTTAAATGCGTTCAACCTTTGAATTAAAGATGTAACCTATTTGATGTGAATCTTAACTATACCCAAACCAAACTAGTTTCCTTTTTGAACTCATCACAGAAACTTGTTAAAATAATGCAGCAAACATCATAAATTCAAGAGTACCTAATAATCTTTAAATTAAAAATGAAAAGGCTTTCAAAACAAACTTAATTCCGAAATTGTATCATATTTAAATTGAAACTCCTCACACATTGATTTTCTTTTTGAAGTTCCGCTTTTAATTCACTATCATATTGAAAACGCTTTCATTTGAAGGACAATATTTCACAGGAACACTCTTCATTTTAACTAGCACAAACTTATTAAACTATCCACAGAAATCAACGAAAACGATAATCTCCCTTAGGGACATAAGGCTGAAATGCGAATTTCACAGTTGGCAGGCCGAGTGCGTTACAAACAAAGCGAATGGTTGGCCACGCTGGCAGCGCCACCACGAGCGAACTGTACAGGCTAAATAAGGTAGGGAGGGGTAAAAAAAAGCTCGTCTGAACATATAGGCAGGCACCACTCGACTCAAACGGTTCGTAGTTTTTCTATGTATCGCTACATCAGAAGAATGTGTTTATGTCTGTTGTTCATTTTCATTTTCTGTTGCTGATAATAATAGTGTCGTCGATTTGTGCGTTTTATTGGGCTCTGTAGTAATCTATATTATAATAAATAAGGGAAAGTTCACTGTCTGACATGTTAACGCTCAACCTCAGCCACCGGTCCTAGAAAAGTGAAATTTAGAAAAAAGAGTTCCTTTTACGTGTAATGTAAGCCTACTACCAGAATCCGCATTTTTCTGATTTTTCGAATTTTTCAAAAAATCTACCCCAAAACTAATTCGCCGAAAACCAAAATATTTCATATAAATTATTGAATGTTTTAACTGAACAATTTAGCAAAATTTCGTAAAAATTTGATATATTTGATATGGAAAAGAAGCTAAATATAATTTACGGAACTATGAGAAGATATTTTTTGCAGAAAACAATGCCACAATCAAAAGACGGCTTTAATTAAATTCCTTTAACAAAAATGAATTTTGTTCTTTAAAGCTCGATTGAATAGAAACATGGAGTATCAGTCAAGTGGAAAACAAGACACCACTGCTCGTCTTTCTTTCAACCCATCTGAAGTTATTCTCCCTTGTGAAACATTGTATAATATAAGATTTCTCCGTCCTTGATCCAGACAAACAACCATGTCTTTCTCAGATCTAACGCCTGAGGCACATCTTGTCAAAGAAAGATGCCGGGCTTGATGCACGGCGCATAAAATAGACCAGGGCAACAAACTGAAATTGAAAACAAGCGAAAGGGCAGCAGCCAGGACCAGGATGAATGAACCACCGACACCGACACCCACCTAGACGTCTTGTGTGTCATGCCGCAAGCTAACGCAAATGTTTGAGAAGAACCACCTGTTCTGCAAGGATGGACTATGCTACTGGTGATGAGACGTTTGGGTCTCTGAAGTACATGATAAAGGTCGGCATTTACAGCACATTAGCGTCACTAAGTCCTTTGTAAACAGTAATTAATTTTAATGGAGAATAAGTGGAAAAGAATTTTTCCTGCTGAGAACCCGCAATTTAGATGAGTTTGTCCATGGACAAGAGAAATATAGCATGACTTAAGTGAACTACGTAACTACTTCAATTTTCTGAAGTATTTTCACGCTACTTGCACTCCTATTTTCAGGTTAGTTTTATGCTTCAGGATCTCTAATTAATTATTTCTGTATTACAAAAGAAAGTAATTTGCTTCTTTGCTGGAAACTAATGGATTTAGATAAGGTAAGTGCCATTTCTAAATTTTATTCTTTGTATGTACTTTTAATTTACTTAATTTCAGTTCCGATTTTTTCCCAGACCAACTAACTATTATTTTTATACTCTATAAATTTTCATCATTAGGCATCAGAATGAAGTGTAGGAATGTATTCAAAATTAATGTCAGTTTTAATAGTTCGATTAATTAGGCTGCTGGTAAACTACATTCTCGCTAAAAAAGTTAGAAAAGTCAGAGAAGTGGACAGAATTGTAAAGGTTAAGAAAAGGTATACAGGTAGTCCTCGACTTATGACGGTTCGACTTACCACGGTTCGCACTTTTTTCTCTCTTCCATACATATGTGCATATTACATAAATGAAACAAACGGTTGCGGGGATTTCCCTTAAATTTAATATATGTACGTGATGCGGTCCAAGTATTCGTGACCTCAATCTTTTTAAGGGTATAAAAGCCCCTGTCGGGGTAATATTCTAAAACGGTTTGAAATAGTGATTCGAAAAGTGAAGTGATCTTGTCTAGAAAATTGATATTGTCGAAAATTGAATACCGAGGTGTAATAAAATTTTTAACAAAAGATGGATTGACGCCGACGAAGAGTAAAGAGCGGGTGGAACGTGTATATGGAGAATTTTCACCAGCATTTTCGATGGTTAAAGACTGGTCAAAGATTTTTCGCTGGGGACCATTGAAGATGATTCACGCTGTGGAGGGCCAGCAATTTTTGGAATTGTGTGAAGACGACGTGGATAGTGTTCTCCATAGGATTGTGACAGCGGATGAAACTATGGTTCTTTACCATGACCCTTTGTCCAAAAGATTCAAAAAATGTGGTATCACCCCGGAGCACTAGATTATCAAATTACAGACCGATAGGTAAGCTTTCGTGTTACTTGAATCTATATGTATAATTCATTATCAGATATCTTTACGATGCAAGAATATTTTTTCAATCAATCAACACGGTTTTGTATCAGGAAGATCCACTACCACAAACTCATTAGCATTTACGTATACTTCTCATACGATCGGTGGTTTTGTTAATAATTTTCAAACTGATTGTATTTATACAGACTTTAGGAAAGCTTTTGAGAAACTGTCCTTCTGCTCACCTCAGTGAGTCTGCAAAAAAAGTAAATATTTTCGGAAAACAACTATTGCGCCTCTATTTCTTTATATTTTCAATGCCAAAAGTTATGAGAGTTACTTCAAGACATGTAAAATGTCGTAAACAAAAATAGTTTATAGTCCCTAAAAAATTCATTAGTAAATCGTTTTTTCGCCTGCTGACTAGGTATAATCCCTTAAAAGAAATTCCTTCCATTCGCTTGTCACTCCCTGCCTACTTTTCACTTTTTTTTTAAATATAAGTTAACACAATCCCTGCCGAACTTTAATCACTGAGAGTACCTCTCCCATATACGTTCAAGTTACTTGTGATATTCTCATGTGAGAGAAATGTGTACCGAAAACCGTACACGTGGCAGGGAACATGTTAATAATGTTCTTAAATTATTTCTCGCAGCTTGAACTAACCCTAGTTATAGATAGTAATTGTAAGGCAATGTTGAATGTATTATATGGTATATATTGTGTATTATGTAATATATACTGCGAATTTCCACATATGTGAATTTTATGAAATCAACAATATTGATAATGTTTCTCTATTTATTTTGTTCTACTTTCTACTTTCGAAATAAAGTCATATACCTTGCATACCCTCCCATACCAGGAGAATTTATAAACTCCTCCGATTTCATTCAGAAAAAGCAACAATCATTTAATCACACCATGTGTACATACATATATGTTTTTCAAAGAATTATGTCATTGGTCTGAACTTTGAAGTGTTAATGCATCGTCATTAATCAGAATCCCATGGAGTCAGTCAGGAATCCAGAAACCAGTTCGGCTGCCAAACCCACTAATGACCCCTATAAACCCTTTTGAGATGGAGATTCCCGGTGACTTTATAGAAGTAATATTAATTGCAGCTGGCGGTTATAATTTATCGCCCTTTGATTGAGAGATTATGGCCCAAACTGTGACAGCGAAAATGCTCTATGACCATTAAATTCAAAAATTCTTAATTCCGTCCAGCAGACATGCTGGTTTGCCTTAAATATGGCACAGTAAGTTTCTCTACACACACACAGTGGGGTGCAGCAAGAATAATTATTATGAGACATATTTTTTTCTTCGAAAAGCCTTCGTGCTGTACTTTTCCTGTGGAGTGTCAATTATAATTTTTTTCCCAGTTTCTAGAGCGTGCAATCAAACTAAGCGGAGATAGCTTTCACGATGGCGGGAGATAAGTGGTAGAGAAGATTAAAGAAGCCTGCTTAGGCTAATAATAAAAAATAAACAAATATCCATTAGAAGGTCGATGTTAATTAAAAGGGGCAGTTAATGCACGCATCATTTCTTGCACGAGAAGGAGTCGTGTTTACATTTGTTTTGAAAAACCCCTGGCACTAAGATTTAGCCACGGCTCCAAGATTTGCTCAGGGTTTGTTCTGCCATCATATGGGATGTTAAGTGGCCTACAGGAGAAGAAAGATTTCCGAGGAGCACACATGAACAAGAGGCGATAATTAAAGTTATTTATGGATCCGAATCCCGATGCTTGACGATGTGATTAATGACTAAGGGGCTAGAATTTCCCAGGCGATTGGAAAATGGATGTTCAGCTTTTGACAGGAGATTTCGACAGATGATGTTAACCGTTTCGGTGCAACCTTGAGACTTCTGTTTTCTTCGTCGGCCATAAAATTAAAATAAGACAATTTTCCGGCCTGTTATTAATTACTAAAATTTAAATGAGCTTTGAAATCTTAAGGCTGCAATTTATTTCCATCCACTTAGTCGATTTCGTTACACTTAAGTACTTATGGAGGTGGCAACCATACAAAGTATTAGCCACGCTTCAGTGAACTACAGGGGTACAGGTCTACGTAAATAATTTCACGCTCTTTTAGCTTGGCATTAAGAGATACTTTCAGGCAAGCCCTTCATTAGTTCCAATTAAGAGCCCACAATCGACTTAGCATACCCATTGTGGGAGCTAAGGGATAAGTGACTTAGTCGCCTTCTAGAAGTAATCGGATTAAGTTAATGCGATTCCGGTGCAGCCTAACAAACCACAGACTATTTGAGCTGAGCATAATGCCGAATGCTGATTTAGCATTAATGCCATGTGCACTCTCCTTCAATCTGCCTGCTCCCTCAATTGTTAATTTAATAAATTCTAAGACGAAGACGAGCCAAGCACGACCGTGGCAAATTGGTGGTGACAACAAACGTCTGGAAGTCATCATCTGCCGTCCATTTCACTCGATGCAATCGGTTTCAGCTGACTAATGAATGATCGTAAAACGTTCAGAGTTCCATTCCATCCAAGTGAAAATGAAAATTTCCCTTCAGAGACGCAGAGGTTTTCATCAACCCGGGATGTTACAGTCTGGAAAGTTATGATTTGTTTTATTTTGTTATTTTCATTTTAATGGGTGCAGAATATGACAAACGTGACTTCGAGAGAACTTTTAAAATTGGAACAGAGAAATTTACATCGAGTTCCAGACAAAGTCTTCAAGAATCATTGCTTTTCAGGGAGCAAGTTCAAAAACAAGTTTATCTTAAAATTGTACCATGTGGTGCAGTTTTTGACATTGCAAAGTAAATTCTGGTAGGTATGGTACACTTCCGGTTATTTGCAGTGATAATATGTAAAATTGTTTTTATTATAACAGAAATTATAAGGTAATGGCTGGATGACTACGGAGCTTAGAATACCGCCATAATTTGTTAATACCTTGTGTGCTAGATTCTCTCATTTACGTTCAAATTATTTCTAATATCTTCCAACAAGAGAAACGTAATAATAGGTAATTGCCGAGCAACAAGTGAATGTGTGTTCTTTGCTTTCACGACTCAAAAATGAGCTTTTTCTGGACTGGTAACGAGAAATGGATTCTATAGCAAAATTTCAAGCGCAGCAGACAACGGGTAGGAAAAGGAGAAACGAAGGCTATAAGGTGTTGTTATCTGTTTGGTTAAGTTAGTGATAGCAGCAAAATGCCCATCTCTGATTTCAAGGTGGAAGGTATTATTGCATCAGGATAACACGGGTGCACTCACGGCGAAAATGACGTTACTGGAGCAGGAGGAGTTTTGGGAGTTTCGCCCATCATATTCGCTCCATTCGATTTACATATATTCTGTAGTCCTCAAAATTATTTGAATGGAAAAATAGAGGAGTTCAGAACAATACTAGAGAAAAATCAAAATTGAAGAAATTTTTCCCCTGTTAAAGTTCTACTACATGCAAAATTTTTAAGATGGACGTAGCTAGTGAGGTGCGAAGATAAGAGTGCTGAAAAGAAATCTTCGATGACGAAAAAAGGAGTCATGGGGGATTTTGGATTTTTTCTCGAATATGGATTTGTTGGGAATGGGACGGGAGAAATGGAAATTGCAGGAGGTGAACAGAATTTCAATGAAGGCACATTTTCCAAAAGCTATGTCTCGAAGGGATGCTGGACCATGCGTAATCACATGACCACGAGATTAGACCGGGATGCGGCGAAAAGGATGTTGTCTTTGGAGAGAGTGAAGGGGGCCATAGGCAGCTTCGCGTATTTAAAATCACCGGGCCTGGACAGGATATTCCCTGCCTTACTAGATTGGGGAAAAGAGGCCATTGCACCGTAGCTTTGAGGAATATTTATCACCTGTCTTGCGACAGGGAATGTACGGATAAAGTAGGGGGAACAAAGGTGATCTTTCTACCGAAATCAGCGAAAAGTATTACGTCGAGGAGAAATTCTTCAAGCGTGTACAGGGATTACGGACGCTTTCCACACCACACTCATTCCATGATATAAACTCTTATGAAACTGCCACAGCTGAATTTGTTTTCCTAAAGGATAGCAATGCAGGCGGCACTCAGGATATAGAAGAACGCTCGTATTCAGCATAGGAGAATCGCGGATTATATAAAAGAGATCAGACAACACACGATGCGGGTCAGAGTAACCAGGGTGGCAATTTTCCTGGGGAAAATTCGGTTTACCGAAAGGAAAGGCACCTTGGTTTACTGGAAGGAAATGCTGGCTCTGATTCGTGCATTGGACCACTTATAGGAGGTAAAATCTTCATTACATTGGACAATCACACGAATCATTACGAATCAGACGAATTCATTACTAGCGATGGAATATGTACAGTAATCCAAAAAGTTTGCCTCAGAAAATGAGATAATATTTTGTCGGGTTATAGGATACATAGGGACCGAAGTGAACGAAATAACAGACACCTTAGCAAAACAGGAGTCGTCTGTTGAGTTCTAGGTTCTAGAACCTTATCTAGCTATTAGGCGAGGCGTGGTGAAGGACCTAATCGAAAAATGGGTCATGAAAAAACAACAAAATTGGTGAGAAAATATGATGACAGGCTAAGAAAGCAATTAAGTTGTCGTGTGGAAGGACCAGAAGAAAAGTTTTTGACATGGATCGAGGAATACTCAGATAGTTGCTGGGATGGTAGCTTCGGATATTACCTCAAAAATGATGGGGATTCTAGAGGATGATACACGGAAACTATGTCGGGCTAATACTGAGACGCCGAAGTACATTGCATGCGACTGATGAAAAAGGACCCAAAGGCAGAAGGCTGTTTCGTTATCTTTCGATTCTATGTATAAATGTACGGTTCAGCTCTTTTTCGGTATAAAAACTTCAGATCACGGTCAGTTACTACTTTCAACAATTTAAATTTGTTTTTCTTAACTGCAATTTGACACGTAAATTATAATAATAACATAAGAAAAATTTTGTTATTGCATTCTAATATATAGCTCAAAAGTACTGCAATTCACAGTACCCTTAGAATTCACAATACTGGAATATAATAGCAGCTCATATTTAACCTTTCACACATTTAGTTCTATTGAAAAAGTGTCAAGGATAATTATAGTTTGAATAAGTTGTAAGCTAACAATGTAAGTCTGTCGTCAATGGATGCATGTTCAAGGGGATTGTGTTTTGGACCCAGACAGTTCTTCACCCAATGACCGATCAGGTTTCACAATACAATCCTAAGGTGTGAACTACTTTGCCGAAGAGTGCGAGGCTGAAAAATCTGCATAATCCTGATTTTATCTAAGCGAATATAATCGAATGTGTGCCAAATAGCAAATGACAGTTTTGTGATCCACAAATTTCAATAGCTTATATAAGATTATGAGTGCACATTATTTGTAGAAAAAACCAGAATATTTCCCAGCATATATTACAATAAAAGTTGGTAAATGGAATCGTCCTGTAGTTATTTTTAATTAATATTTTTCCCTTACAACACAGATATCCCTTTCCGAAAGCATTTTCCCAACAAGAGGAGGACAAAAAACTCATAAAGGTAATTTGCTGAAGGAAAGAATTCCTTACCTAAATATCATGCTGAGTTAATGACTGCAATAATCCTCACCGTAATCCAGTAAATAACTAGCCTCCTAAAGCCGTAGTCATTCATTCCTGGCTCTTCAGGCACGTACAGTATATAATTAGATACAGACTTCGTCGAAGTGTCACGGATAATTTCCATAACAAATGTCGCGTGAAATCGTATCCAAACAAACCATTCTGAAAGATAAAAGGACTAAAACCTGTTTACATAACCGTCATGCCAGGAGACCACAAAGGATGTACTACCTACCAAGGCAAGGGGGACAATTTTTTTTTCGCTTCTCTTTGCTCCTTTTATTTTTTATTTTTTTGTTTGAAAGTGGATTCTAAGTCGAAATTTTCAGGCTCTCTTGCTCTTTTGTGGTGGCGATATCAAATTGCAGGTAAAAGGTCGCCTCGTATACATTACGTTTCTCAACAGTGTAAGGTCATGGATTGGATTCCATAGACATAGACGAGGGAAAGGGACTAATCTGTTCGGAATTTCAAAGATTATAGCACCCTTGGCAGACTGTTAGAAAATTTCGTTGTCCCTTTTACTAGTCACTACAGGAACTTTGGATCGATAGCTTGTTAAATGGGAAAATTTCATATCGGGTGAAGTGCTCCTCATAAAGAGGTTCTTGACACATTTTCCAGCATTTTTTTCCTTTTGTTATATACCGTTTCCTATAATTAGGAATTCGCACAGTTACCTCTATTCGGAATAGAAATCGATTTTTCCGTGCTAAAACAGTCGTGGGTGGAGGGTGTTCTGCTGGATGAGTACTTGTTGAGGGTGGCGGGACGAATTTCTTAGGAAGCAAACCTCGATGTTGCGATAAAAACTCACTCGCGAACTAATGAGTTGTTGAATTTCATGAATTCAATCAACTGCGAAAGTCCGCTTTCCCATTAAGGCAAAATAAGATAATCCGAGAGTGGAGTGCCTACTCCTCCGCACTCTGGAGGGTTTTTCTTATCGGATTCCGATCGATCGATTCCTTTAAAAGGAGCTTGGAAATTTAATCCGTAGCCGACGACACAGTTATCTCATTAATAAAATCATTTGCCTCTCTTAGGCCCTAAAGTCTTGCCTAACTTGCTTCAAGCAGAAGAAGACAATCAATGGGGCCACTTAAGATAGACGAGTTCCTCCGAAATTGAAACAAACCGAATCTGTTGATGTCTTAATGAATTTTCTGGAGGGCTCCAAAAAGCCGATTAACGACATAAATTAGAGTTTTTTTGTTGGGAGCGTGTGTAATTCTCGGATATTGTCAACGGCGTCATGGGGCGCTATAAATTCACCCATTTCAGATCGTCCTGAAGTGTCATGCCATCATGCAAACTACGTTTTCAGTGCTCAGCAGAAAGCTTCGCCGTCGTTGTCTTGAGGATTCCTCAGATGGGGAATTCGAATTGTATAAAAAGCGGGCGCTAATCCGAGATGCTTCTTTTATTTTCTGTACTGTTTGTGTACGTGTGTTAATGCTTAGATTCTCCAAAGTTGTTTGACGTCCACAGAGCATAGGGTATGCTAATGTCAAGATTTTTGTCATTGTCAGTAAAATTTAGTGCCCCGAGGACGGGGTCGCCCGGTCTTTACTATGCTAATCCTGGACTAAAATTTATGGTTGACTGAAATGAAAACATCAAATAAGCTTCTGTAGTCGGGGGATTACATCAAACAGAGAATTTTTCAATGAGGTATTTAGTAAGGCAATAGCTTTGTGACATACACGCTGCTTGATGGGGTGTTCATATATTTGCTTTTCCATGGAAACATTAGCATGAATTAAGAAAAGCAATGCAAAGTATTTCTGTTTAGTAAAAAGAAAAATGAAAAAGGCATCCACATGTATTTCCTTGTTATTTCTAATTATGCTAAAAATATTAAGGTTCCCTCGAAGCAGAATTTATTTTCTATGCCTACATGGAGCTGCATACAATTAAAAGTGAAGTATTACAAAAATTTCTCATTAAAAACAATCTGCTTAACTACTATGTGTTCCCAAAGGTATAATGATCTTTTTAGTAAATGTTTTTAAAGGTGTGTCAGAAATAACAACTCATGTGGAATTTAAAATTCTTGGGACTCTGATGGCATATCACCGATCTCCAAGGCTTTGGATATGTTGTATCAGATTTTAAAGAGTGATTCATCCCTTCGAAATTTGGAAGTGAAAATGGTTTTTCGCAAATATCTTGCGAACCACGACTATAAAAATATTTCCGATAAAAGTGCTCTTTTTGATTTTATTTACATTAAGAAATTTTTGTGCCTTCAATAGTAGGGGTAAAGTTAAGTACCGGGGCAAAGTGAGGTACTGCCCGTCCAGCTAAAAGTGTCGATGGTGGAAAATATGAAGATGATTAAATAATTTAGTATCCAATGTACTGTGATACTGAACAAATAATTTCAATAATTTTACCAATATAATTTGTCAGGCGGTTTGGGATCTCACAATATGAAGATCAACCCTGACGGATTCTATACAAAATTGGCACGTGTCAAAAGATGTTTGTATGCCAGACCACAAACACAGATTTGACATCAAGGCCGCAATTTCGCAGCGGGAAGAATAGAGTTTCCAACTACGACTGGGAATTCTATCGCGGACTTAGTGTTCTCAGGCTGGGCTTGAGAAGCTTCTGTGAGAGTGTACTGTAGCTTGTCTCGCAATAGAGCACTGTGCGCGCGCAATCCTTAGCAAGGATATAAAAGTAGCCCACATTTATTTCTCTGTAAGACAGTTACACGGATTTTAAGGCTATTTTCCAATCATGGGAAGAGAGAGCCAAGTAATCATAGTGGTTCAACTCATTTTCCCTAAGGAAAGCGAAGAATTATTAACTATTCGCACAAAAAATAATTAAATGATAGATACTTGTTCGGTAGTCCTTTTCCCCGGAATTGTTGTCTTTATCTGAACGGCCAAGGGATAATAAGTGCAAGGTGGTCCATATGTAAAAACTTCTTATGCTAATAATTTTTTCCGTAAAAAATTCTATGCATTACGTGTTTTTTTTTATTTCCTATAGAGCGATAGATTTTGCTGGTTCATAGAATATTGAAAATCGTGTTAAAACAAAACAATTCGTGTAAAAAGAGGGTTTTTTTTTTCGTTTTAACTCGTGTTAAATCGAATTCGTGTAAAAAAAAGTCGTGCAAAAAGAGAATTCGGTGCATTGAATGACAATGTATTACGACTTGTTGAGCCACAGGAAATTTGATGTAACTTTATTGTGTCTTAGCAATTCAAAAACGTTTTTACAAGAATCAACATGGTCAAAACCTTCGAAATTACAAGCCACGCACAAGAAGAAGAGCAAGAATATTGGACCCTTTTTCTTATGAACGCTTCAAGACGGCAGTACATGGGCTGACGAAGTATATATGTAAGCCCAATTTCTTAAAACAGTCATAAAAAAGAGTTAAATGTTCTTGCACATCTTCTTGTGCATGGCTTGTAGTTTCGACATGGTGATTCTTCCTAAACGAATACAAACCAAACAATATCGATACATAGTCTACTTCGCAAATTCAAATATATTACTGTCTAGGTACCAAATTCTGCATATGAAACTACCACCAAAAAATAGATTACACACTTACTTGAGTAAAATGAAAATCTTGCACCCAGAGAGAATCTTTTCCTCACAGGAGGAAAGAGGAAATACTGTCATATTTTTTTAACGGAATAATTCCCTAGCTATAACAATTACCTCTTTAAAATTTTCTTACCTTTTGTAAAACTTGGAAAAATGAAAAAGAATATTTTTCAAACCTTGTGGAAGTTGAAACTAATAATTTGTTCGCCCTTAAAGTAATACCTTCACCCACTGAACATTTAATTAACCCACACGACAAAAACAATTGATTTACTTAAACTTGGTCATGTTGAGTTCCTCTTTCAATCTTTTATTTAAGGCAAAAGTTCAAATTTAAAGTTTATCTTCATATTTCCATTTGATATCAAAAAGCAGTGCAGTAGAAGGAACTAATTAGAAGAGATACAGCAGTCCTTCATTAATTAGGATTTTAATCAGAACCAAATGGCTGCACCTCAGAATGAAGACCTGCAGTCGATCCGCCAAAGTAATGCTACTCTGGAGGAAATTTCAATAGAAATCTCCAGCCAATTTCCGCAATTACATTGTACAAACAAATGCGCCCACAGCAGTTTATAAGTTTTTTTTTCTCCTCTACATTTTCCCAGTAAATGCAACTTTGAAAAGTTCTACCGAAGCTATTTCGGGAGTGCTGCTTTAGTGCTTTTGTTAGTCATTTCCTCGGACCAATGAATGGGGTCTTGATCCGCAGTAAACATAGCTACCCATGTCCGCTCTTGTAATGTGGCCAACTGCTATGATACTGTGTAAAATGTGCTATCAATTGCTGCGGCTATCACGGGGCCTGAAGTGAAGTAGATGAATATTTTAAACACATTACAGCATTGTAAATATTTATTTTCGTGTTGGGGATGAATAAAAACAAATGCGCGTTGGTTGGTTTCCACAGATATATTTATTATTTTAGTAATTAACCGACTTTACAAAATTGAATACTCTGGCAAAAAGTAATATCTGTTTTTGTGTTTTTACATATGTAACATGGGCATGTGGGCAAATTTTATTTACCCCTTTTTTTATGTTAAAAGCTGAGAAATTTGTGGATGATTTTATGATGAAGAAGAATGAAAACGGTCGGAGATTTAAAGTTGCTTTTTAACTTTAAAAACTGCAAATAAATTTTAAACGAAAATACCAAATCATATAATTGAAATGCATTAACATTTCCACACTAAACACTGCCTGTTTTTACTAGTTTAAAATTGGCTTTCGGCACTCCGAATAATAAATATACTCCAGTCTATAATTCGTTTGTTGTACATTTGTATTGCTAACCATCTTTACGGAATGACCTTATTTCTCAGGTGTGAAAATTTTTAAACGTAACAAACAGTGATAATCGTCACGTTTCGAGTTTCTGCCCAATTATTGAATGTAATGTAAATTAGTATGAGGAAATGAATAAAGTGAGTATGCTTTCCTACTACTCTAGAGCATAACAAAAAGTGTAGCGATAGAAACTTAATGTTTGTTTATAGAAACCCAAGAAGTGTAGGTATGACTTTCTTCTGTTTGTAGAGTAAGGAAATAGAATGACAATCTGATCAAATAAACACTTAAAATGAATTGACTGAAACGATATTTAATTTAATCATTACAACGATTCAAATTTCTTTATTTTTAAATAGGATTTATAGACGCCATTCATTTCGTCTGGATATTTGTTTGAGATCAGGTAAAAAAAGGCAGGCAGACGTAGTTTTGACGGGGGTGCACAAGTGCTAATACTAATAATATACTAATTTAAAACAAGAAAATTACTATCATAAAATTATCAAGAAATAAACAATAAATTTGTTACATAGTCCAAAGTTGGCATAGAAGTAGGTTGTAGTCTCTGACCATTGCTTCTTATATTTATTAAGTGCATAATAGTATTATTATTCTTATCGAGTATGGCTGAATCGTCAAAGTTAAAAGATGCAGGGCGTCACACTTTTTTACGTTCGTTTTCAAGATACAGGAATGCCCTGGACAATTCTTTTACTAAGAGAAAAAAAAAGAGTTAGAAATTCATGACGTCCTTATACACTAAAACGAGAGCTTTAATTTTTTTAAGGCATTATCTAAGCTTAGGGACAACCCTATGATGAACACAACACAGCCTTGACGACAGAAAATTAGAAAAGAGGAGACTGGGAAATTTTAACCTTACAAATGTTGCAAGTGAGGCACACTTTCCGGCATAAAATTATTGCTATGCAACAATCCCATCGGCTTCGTAAGAACAATTCTTCTCAGTAGAACCAGCAGCAAACTACTGGTATCCAGATAAATTGCCGGGTCCTGTGCAGGATTCGAATCCACGTCAACTGGAGAGAAAATCTGCATACGTGGGTCAAAAAAGGCCGAGACGCGTTTGTGGTATTATCCAAAAATCCCAACGAAAATTTCCATCGTCCTGGGATGGAACGTTGCTGGTTTCAGACTCTTAGTAACCTTCGAGCAACCTGGGAAAAGTCATTAATTGTGTCGGTTCGGACCGGCTGCTGCACAATTATTGAATATCCTATAAGTTGTAATTTGATTTCACCTTTCATACATTTCGGTAGAGTTAGAAGCAGGTTAAGTAGGTCACATAACTAAGTAAGGATTTGTCTGAGCCAAAATATCGCAAAAAGGGAAAAGTTCTTCTTTTTTTGCGGTGGTCGAGCTGGCCACCTGATGATATTTGTTCAAATCCTTCACAGGACGCGACGATTTATCTGGGTACCAGTGGTCGAGGCAAATTTTTTGGTGAAGCCACTGGGATGTTGTACAGTAATAATAAATTATGGCTCACTTGTAACATTTGTCAGGTTAAAATTTCCCAAATTCCTCTTTACTAATTTCCTTCCGCCTAATTCATAGGGTTGTCCCCTGAGTTTAGGCAATACCTTAAAAAAAGTCTAGTCGTCACCCTTATTCAGCTCCTTGTATTTCCCGCCCATTATTGTGACTGACTCCGAGCCCGTCACCTAGACGGAAGTGAGTTAGGCGCCATCATTCTTCCCATTGTAAAGATACAACTCCAAATATTTATATATTTCTTTCTTGTTAGGATAAATCTCGGAAGAAATGGTAGTACACTATTAAGAACTGAAGAACTGTTCTACCTTTCGTTTTCATCTCTAAATGATTTCAAAGCGGATAGAGGCTTCCTGGACCCTCTCTAGACTCACAGTACGATTTTGAAGATGCGATGCACTTATGGGTCAAAGGGAGTCACTTCAATTGATTTACATAAGCTTAGTTTTTATTATTTCGATGGTTACTTTAAGATTATTCGTTACGTTTCAGTTCTTTACTACACAAACTACTGATTCTATTTCCTGGTATTCATAAGGAAATAAATATGTAAAAGATAATGCAACAAGTAGGTAATGCGAAAATATATTCGAAATCAAACCACCTCTTAAACAATCACAACTATCTCTGACCTCTTGTCTTTACAGGTGCGCGAAGCCTCCTTCATACATAAATCTTAAAGTAAAGAAAATCGGGAGAATGAGCTCAAAGTAGAGAACATCTTATCTTTACACGCGTACTGCAAGACATTTTCATTTTAAAGCAATAGCTGCCGTGAATATTAATTGAGTTGCGAGGAGCATAAATCTTATGTCTTCCCATCTGTGCCATGATGTGTGTTAAAATACTTACGTGAAGCCCATCTACGGAGATGGTGAAAATTGCTAATGAGAAAATGAAAGATCAGCACGACTCATAGCCTTAACCAAATAAAGAAACTGGCTTATTGAAATTAGCTCTTAAAATTCTCATTGTAATAAATATTAAACAGTTAACGTAACTTTTATGGATAAAAGGTCTGTGATACTTAGCGGCCGTAGAGTGAAATACTTTTAATAGATTTCGGTTACATTTAATGGACTTTGCTCAAAAGAAAGCAAAAGGTAAAAGTAAAGAATGATTATTGCTTCGTTAATGGATATATTTCTGATATGTATCTATTAAGCCGTCTTACATTTATAAGGGGCCGAGAGGTGTCTAAAAACAATGGAAAATTAAAATTAGGATTCTTGTATCATCAGTTGCGTTGGAATTTTAGGTGATTGGTTGGGAAGTGTGAATCAGAGGATTAAATTTAAATTTATAGCCCTCCCGCAAGAAATGATATCCACGCCCTATTTTTTCCTTAAATATGATATGTAGTACGGTCTAAGTTTTATATTCTTCCCTTATTTTAATACATTTTTCACATCTTTTTAATACTTTCTTTAATACCATTAAAATATTGGTCTGAAGATTTGCCTTCAAAATGTTGCCTAACCGTCTCATGGATTTCTTCATCGGAGTAAAACATATTATTATTGTTGATACATATTCAACATAGAAAAGTTATATAAAGAAAACAGTATTCCAGTAAAAAAATATTAATAATAACAATATAAATTAAAGTATAAAGAAAATATCTCAATGTTTTTAGATTTTACGATATTAAATACAATTTAAGAAAGAATATAAGCCATAATTGGCGTAGTTCAATTTTGTAAGGTCTCTAGTACCATTAATACGTTACTGCAGAGATTGATGGAAGACGAACTTGTTTCTTGATCATATAATTTAACATTTTTGTTGTCAAATTTTAAAGTAATCTTATTCTTATGTGCGAACTACATGTGGCCGGCGGAGACAAGTTTTTTTTGCTTGATTGAGAATTTTATAAGAGGAATTATTTTTCTGCGATCCTTTACTCAAAAAACCGGTTTGCCCCAGATGATTCTCTTGTGAAGGCAAAAATGTATATCGAGGGCTTATGACGAAAATATAGATATATGCACGTCCACTTCAAAAGCAACCATTTCAAGAACAGCTACAACCATATAAAAATCAAGACCAACCAAATCAAATCAAAATCAGCCTCAACTATTTCAAATAAATGACAACTTTTTCAAGTTCAAATACAACCAAATAAACTTCAATAGCAACCATTTTAATATGTAAACCTGGACCTCTGCTAGCATAAAAAGGCGCTAACGAGAGATATACGTGGGTTTCGTCTCTGTCCACCTTGATTAGAAGTCTATGTCCCGCCACGGTACACCGATAGAGAACCCCGTTGAGAATCCACCTCAATTGCCTCTGCATTTCCACGGAACCTAACAACAAGAGCCAATGTCAATTCGTTTCCAACTACAGCCAGCCCTGGAAGTAAACACATTCAGGGAGATCCACCATAATTTCAGGGACTTCGTCTGCGCTGTTGTACCATTCTCCCGGGCCCCATACGCAGGCACAATAGTAAAAGTCACAGTTTGTAAAAGGAGTAAAACGACCATACAATACGTTAGGCCGTTCACATAATAGGCACTTTTGCTTCAGATTTACCCGAGTTGAATACTCGGAGCAGTTTTCAGATTTACCCGATATTGTCCACACAATATCGACTTTGTACCTAGTTTTGCGCAATAAAAAGGATTGATTGGATTTTTTGTTGGTGGCGACCAATGACAAAACGAAGCTCCCATACATTTCGGTTTTTTGCTCCAACACTTCAGATTTACCGGACGATGGGATAAATCTGGAGCAAAAGTCCTTATGTGTACGCGGCCCAAACAAACACTAGGGAGGATGCAGTAAAGCGGTTTCGCCTGAGTGACCTGTTTGTATTTGTTCAAGGGTCCCCGAGTCCCGATTGCTTGAACTAATATTAAAATAATGTCCTAAGAGAGGAAAGGAAAAGTAGATAATAACATCCAAAAACTTCGCTTCTTCAAAAGAAAAATCCAGTTATATACATTATGTTTTCTATCTACATATCTATCTGTGCAAATAATCTTTTCAGTATATTTTAATTGCAACCTTTCAATGCAGGCGTCTATCTGATGTCTGCAAATTAATAACTAAAAATGTCAATTCACTCAATTGTTGAAATTATCCCTGAAATTCGATTACAAGCACTGATTGAATCCGACAAGGGAGCAACCGAATCAATACTATTGTAACTCGCCAGCAATCCGTAGAAATGGACCATGGAAACAAGCCAGAACGGGCGAAGATATTAGCGTGGCGTAAAGGGAAGAGAGGATGTCATAATCACGGAAAAGGATTCTCCAATTCAGCAGAAATCATGGAATCGAATCTGGTCATCATTTGCTCGAATGGAAGTTTCGTGGAGTTTGCCAGGCCACAGGAACACAGCAGAAATATTGTAAATGCCCTTTCATTAGGTAGTGATGAGATATGTAGCAGATGTTCACCTATGTAATGTTCTCCAGCAAATGGCATCAGTTACTACCAGAGTACGTAGCTCGTTAAACTGAACTTGCTGCAAACCGAATTATACTGCTCTATCGTGATATCATCGTAGTTTGCAACATCGAGTAAAGGGTCTTTCGCTAAATCACATCAGAGAAATGGTGCACGCTTTCGCATGTCATTAATTTGAAGGGAATTTCTGGAGCTTCTTCCAGTTATTTATAACGTGGGGCACAAAACTGTACGATATATGAGTCACCTGTGGCGTACAACGCCCCAGAAGTTTCTCGCTGAAAGTAAGTCGTTACACTTACGTCACAACAGAATTCGATCGGCCATTAATTTTAGACACGCAAACTGTTCGCCAAAACCCACCACTTTGTTCCCCTTAATTGAGCCACTTTATAACCATTTCCGACTGCGCTTATGACGAACGCTAATGAATTACACACAAAGGGAGGGAAAAGGCGGAAATTACCAGTGCTTTCACCTAAACCACAGCTTGGCATGAATAGCATGTCGGCGAACAATAAAACATTGTCACAACTGTTCAAATCGACACCTGTCCTGTAGGGATTTTCTATGGCATCCCTTGCCCTTGCCCTTGCCCAAGTCATGCATTTAGCACGTGGCGTGATTTGCGGTTATCAGACACCCGTTTTACCCTAAAAGTTATCAACCCTTGTCGGGTATCTTCCGGACCAGACCGTTTGATAAGGCGAAAGGCGGCCCAATAATAAGGACCCTCCCAATAAAAAAGAATTGTGGCCCCATTTCATGGGGCAACAACCAGCGGATTAGACGTAAATTGTCATCTTTTCCGGTCAAACTGGTTCATAGTGTTCCCCTTAAGAATTAGAAGAAATCTGGAGGGAAGATGTCGCAGAGCTGTGGTCTGTGGGAGCTGTTGAATGCCTTCATAGATAGACGTTGCCATCTCTTTGCCTGTTGTATTCTTACTTGGGGTATCACCCTCGAAAAAAGGCCAGGGTAACAATTCAGGGCGATCAACTGTAATTTAATTTATCGTTAACGAATTTTCCTTTCTTGGATGTGACTTCAGCTTCACCATGCCTGCGTTCGTGATATCAACAATGGATGCTCGTTATCATTTTTCATTGAAATAAATTTTTTTGTCGATGGCCCGTTCCTTCCTCTGCGCTTGTTGTAATCATTTTTCATGGGACACAGTGTTTAAGGTGGGCCAATTATTCCAGTAGAGCGGGTGCTCTTCATAACGAAAAATTGTTGTTATTCGCATTTCAGGGAAATATAGGCGGTAAAAAGTATTTTGTGGAATTCTGTTGTTCTTTTTAATAGATTATGGCGTTCGTACCATTCGAGATAATGTACAGGAGGGACTTTAAGGGAAAACCTGTGCTCGTGGAAAACTTTTCCTATTATTTTCCGTCATTTTTTTCTTTTCTTAAATTATGTATTTACGGATGTATATCCTTAAGGTATGGGGATTAATTAAGGGAAAGTCCTTCAAAATGAATTTATGTCCTTACGCCATAATTGAGAGCAATTAAAAGCCATCCAAAAAGTTTATTTTGACAGGTAAGTAATAACCTCTCCTGGGTGTGATAAGCGTAGTGTGACACAAGTCTGCATACTTCTCTCTACATAATAGCTAAAATTATTATGAGTTGACATTCCATTGGCGTCATTCAGTATCTCCTTAATATA
>QYTT01081802.1:0-35523 GCA_006980735.1 Dasypogon diadema
AAGGGGAAAGTTAAACTGCGCACTTCTTCATCTTCTGCTTCACGTTGGTAAAAAAGGTAGAAAAGGTGTGCAAATAAGATAGCCGGCGGGGGAAGGGTAGACGACAAAAATTGGTTTATTTGTTAGTCACGTTTTCAATTCTTTTAATGACCGACGGTCAAGTTTCATAGCGCGCAATTGTTTAGAAGGGCCGCTAGCGTCTGTGTCTGTGTATGTGTTATAGGAATCTTTTCCAAACCAAGAAGAAGAACTAGAAGCAGAAGACAAGTATTTGGATACCCTCTCATTTTGTCCACTGTGCTGTGAAAAGTGTGTGCGGCTGAAATTGATGCACTCGGAGACTAAGGACCAATGAGCAACAACGATTTGCATGCACGGAACCTAGCCTTAAGGTTCTTTCCTGAATGTAAATTTGGTGGATTTTTGCCCAGCTTTTAAACCTTACTTTGGTCTAATGAGGCAGAAGAGTAGGGGTACATGAAGGCGTAGGCTTGTATGTATTTCTCTAGCAATTAATATTTTTCGATCTTTTGTGGTAATCTTCAAACGAAAGTAATTTAAAGGAAAAACGAGCAAAAGACAATACAAGATGATAAGACTGATAAAATAATCTTAAAGAGGAAATTACTGGAAATAGGCCACAGAAAGGATATGAATATCCTGTTAAGCCCATCGCTTGCCTTCTTTTTTCGGCATCTCCTCCCTTCAAAGACTCCGCTCTCATTCCTTTGTTAGGATCTAATCTTATTTTATGTTTTATTTACATTTTCATCCATTTATTTATTTATTTTTTCTTTATTAAGGGGTCTTGCAGAGACAGCCCTCAGAACATAGTCCATTACTATATCCATTGTGTAGAGCTCATATAAGTGGAATCGAGGAAGGTTAGATAATGTTTAAGTGGTGGCCACTCGAAAACCACAGAATCGGTCACACAGACTTAGAAAATGGTCTATACTTATATAACATTCATGGAATCTGACATGAAAGAACACTTATAAAAGCACAAAAGTAGGTGACCACAAACATCTTACTTAATCTTGTCCTGTTTCTTGGCTTTCTCAGTGAGCCGAAAAAACACGCACCTAGAGTGCTCTTTCTTTGTCTGACCAGTCCTGGACATTCGAAAAGAAGGTGTTGAATACTTTTAACCTCCTCGTCCATGCGGCTTCTGTGGAAACCATTTAAAGGCGCATTTAAGCGCATTAGTGCCTTGCCACGAAAGCCGTACTATTGTACACATCTAAGGTCCTTCCCTTAAGAAACGAAACCATTCTCTTGAAAAAAAATTTTGCACCCAATTGTTGTATGATTTCATAAATAGTTAGCCTCGTTAGCCACTAAAATATTTAATCGATTAATCTCTTCATTTGCTGATTAGAGGGGCTTGCCTATGGGTCTCTCCACTAGACAGATATCCGACAGCAAAGAGTAACCTTGAAATGGTCCTCTAAGGCCGAGCGATCTTCACGATAACGATGAATCAAGCACCACTTCACCACTTGAATATCACTTGATAGTTTGATTGTCAATGTAGATCCCTACAGAATTTTCGGACATTGTGGTAGTCCAGCTTCTACCTCCCGCCAAGTTTCGACTCATCCGACCGAGTTACTCATTCTACAACCCTCTCCTTTCTGCTATGGATGCTAACGGAGAAGCCTCTTCTGAAAACGAGCTGTGGGATGATATAATCCGCCGCTACATGTACATATGTGGTTCCCGAAACTGATCATATTGTGATACTGATCTGAGGACATCCAACGACCTGAAATGTGCAGTCTTAGGGAACTTTTAGCAGCAATGCTTTTACCATCCACGTACAGGAGTAGAAGCCTAGGGTGATGTCTATTACTACAATCGATGTTGAGTAAAGTGCATTCATGTTTCCTAAGTGAGGTGCTCTTTATATACCCCAAATAATAGCCCAGTTTTGTTAAAAGTTTTCTTGTAGAAATGACAAGCAGTAGGTGTCTTTTTAAGGCTCAACGAACTACAAGCTACACTTAACTATTTTCTAATTAATAGATAGAATCATGCCATGCACCAACAGCTCATTTATTTTAGAGAGGGAAGGCACCTTGGATGTCCATGAATGCTGCTCGGATTAATTGTTTAACCCGTTCAAGATGGGATTTTGTTTAGAAATATTTTTGAGAAGACTCTATGTAAAAATGCCTTTGCAGCGAGAGAGCTTTTTATCATTATACACACCAGGCGGGATCGCATCCCTGGACTGGATGATGGCGATTTCATTCCTGCTGCTGGAAAGTGCACAACAGGTCAATTGGTGTGCCTCCTTGTTGGGTTAGAGGACACATAAATTTCGAATGGGCGGCTATGGAGTTCTAAGGCTCACCCAAACCGGTGGGAAAATATGAAAACATACTGATGGCCTAAGAGAGGAACTGGGCTGTCAAACCGACCGACCAAAGAAAACATGGAAGCTTTACATATGTTCTCAAAATGAAATTCTAGAGGATGTTAAATGCACCTGTGCCTGGAGGAGCATATTATATGCTTTGGTGAGTCAGGAAGACAGCTGAATTGGTTAGCAGCACTCCGACGCAAAGCATAAATAATAAAAATAAACATCCGAGGGCAGCAGTCTACGTCGATATTCTTATTAACAATAATTACCTACGTTACAAGATTATCCTTAAATGATGGAAGAAGTGGTGGCCTTTTAATTTACAAGGCTCCTATTCTGCCAGAGTGCGTCTTCTTTACGTTTTCTATGTTGAACAGGATCTAATTAGACTGTCATTTCCTTTGACGAGAATATGAAGTGTTGGCTTTCGGATTCATGGCCTGGGAAAATGGGAGGACACTATTTCCGATATATTTTTTAATTACACCAATAGTTTGATACCACAGTACTTCAGAGCCCTTTGTTTAGTTTTCGCTTCGCTTCTTCATGTGGGTACTGTTGCTTAATTAAACCATCGTGGTTTAAAAAAAAAATTATATCCATCTATCTAATTGGCATCATTACGATTTTCTAACCACTTCTACAACTTTTATCTTACAGCACTGGAGGTAGCTTCTTTGTCGCGTATAGTTCAGGTCCTATTATCATTTTTTTTTTTTGAGAACAAAACCGAAAAAGATCGTAAAAATTAACGCTGAGGACGTGAAAAAATTACATTTAAAGTTGGTTTTTATGAAGCGAGGACAGTGAACTAAAAATGAAATATTCAGGTATGCTCCGTAAATAAGGGAAAAAGCGGTAGAGGAACACAGGGGCAACATAAATTTAATCGAATCCACGTACTACTCACAAGACGAAGACAATGCCGGTGATGAGGACAGTTGAGGTCGCGCGTTAATCAGCCGGTGTTCATTCACAGTTTCTTTGGCGGATCATCATACATGCTCTTTACCCCGTTTATTTGCTTGCTATCTTTTACTTATTCCTCCATATTTCACTGGTTGTTATGTATGTTGTTTTTTCTCCGTACAATGCTCCGTCAGAGCAGTCAAAATGGTCAACGTCTCATTTTAATTTCGTGTTGTGCGCTCGTTGAGAGCCATTTCGGTTGTTTTCAACAATTACCTTATGTTAATTATGGCACAGGTAACGTTTTACATTTCAATTAGGCTCCCGAAAAAGAAACCTCCGAGGTGGTGAGGGAATGTAGGGTCACGTTGATTACCGCAACTAAAGAAATCTTCATTTCTACTACTTCTGCTCCTCAAGAGTTTGGGCAGCCTGCGTGGAATGGAGCTATACACTACGCGGCAAACTGTAATTGTCAGGTAACGTCTTTTATTAAAATTTTCGTCTTCTGCACTTCTCTTTTTCACTACACCATCGTTTTCTTTTTCTTCTCCTTCTTCTTCTTCTTACCGCTGATTTATTTCTGCGGTGAAATAATAAGCACGTAACAATCCACCCGGTTTAATTTTCGTGTGCTTTTTTCTGATCGTGTGTGCGGATATGTGAGAAAAATACTCAAAATGAAAACTGAAACGATCTGCACTTGTGCGTCAGTGGTCACCGTGGTGTGGTGGGAGGGGGCCGAAACAGTTTGAATTCAATTATCCATAGCTACACAAAAAACGGTTAATTAGTATGCGAAACGCATTAAATCATATAAAAAACGTGATCGAAATAAGTTCAGTGAATGGTCACATTAAAGAACAGTCGGCAGCTAAGAAAGTGCCAGGCATGGACATGAATGAGTTTGTGAAATGAAAGGTGAAAAGGAAGATTACCTGGTAAAAATTTGCCTTATATGACGCACTTTTTTCAGTGCTATTTTTGCGAACTGGTAATATAAAAAAGATACAGTGGTACAGGAATCTTCAAACTTAATCACAGAAAACCCAAATGCGTAGATACGTAGCCAAGTAGTTCGCAAAAGATAATCGCACTCTTTATTTGAGTAAACTCACCATATGCGAACACCTCACCTTCATTGGTTGGCTATCGTCAAAGTAGTTTGACTATGTCATTGCGGACGTAGACAGGCTTTAGGGATATAGATTTGGTTATGAATTTTGCATAAAGTTGCGAAAATTTGGAAATTTGCTTCTATACACGAATTCTCCTCAAGTTGCTTTGACATCTATATGAAACGATGACCTTACAGCAATGGGGAATTTCTTGATCCGGTGATGTCACTTAGGGGATTAGTTGTGGATATTTTGTGAAGTGGTGTATGTCCCTAGGAGCTAAGGAGGTAAGGCTATTAAAATCAAGTAAAGATCCCACGATGTTCAAATGCACATACAGAAATCGTCCTTTAGGAAGATGGAAAATCAACAAGTGGGGTTCTCATGTGACATTGTACCTTGCTACTTTTTGCAACGGATGCATGCCCTTGTTCAGCTCCGGCCGTTTTTCTTGATACTTGCTCAGACGAATGTTTCAGTAAGGAATTGTATTGTCCTTCTAAGTTTTCTGTTATACAACAACTCCTATAACTGCATCCGAACCCTCGCTACTATCAAAGCTAATAATGGATGTGCTTTTGGATGTACTAATAAAGATGAGTTTGCCAATGCCTGTTTGAACTACTCGTAGCCTGTTGTGTTCTCTGGTGTCCACTGAATGTGTGTTTCGTCATAATAACTAGAATCAAGAGAAGCTTGGATCTGTGCTGTTTTGGATGTTAATCGGCTTTAAAATTTACCATATTCAGGAATTTCCGGAGCTCGCGTATAATGATGGGCTCTGCAAAGCCTAAGAAATTAGTGGATATCATTTTTATATATAATAAACAGAAGAGGCCTAAGAATTGATCCCTGAGAAACACCGTATAATGTTGGTAAACTATGTGACAATGCACTGCTGACGCAAGCTCTTCCTGTTCGATTCTCCCAGTGGGACTAGAATCAGTGTAGCTCAACACTCCTTCAATATAAGAATTCTTTTGATGAATTGTTTCAAGTGCTCTTTTAAGATCCAAAAATGCTTCACTAACCTTCTTTTTTATAGAATTTCCAATTTAGCTGTATGGATGAGAAACCATCGTCAGTTGCTACCAGTAGCCCAGATGTGCACCTATCATTTAAAGACATAAAACTATCTCTATGCCCATGAATTTAAGTCTATTACTAGCGAGCTATAGACATCACACGGTCTCTTGCACCATACGAAAATAAATCCACTTCCCGTCATCTAGAAATGTATGGAAACATTTAGGGCATTTTCACTTTTGCTCCTTTCTATTATGTGCCATGTAGGCCAGCTATAAAAAATTCTATTCTCTATATTTTCTTCTTGGGATCGTTTAAGTCCTTAACCTTTGACGCCGCTTAGAGAGTATAAACTTTTTGAATAAAAATTGCATAAGAGCATACATGAATGAGAATTTCGAAGAAGATTACAAAACAAAAAGAGAATTAACTAATTTCCCTGAAATTTCACTTTTTGTTTTTTTTTTTGTTTTTACCTTTCCCCAAATCAGATTTCCCATAAAAATGATATAATCTGATCAGAAAAGGAAGAACAATGTTTGAGATGCTGCTGCATTTGTATCCAGGCCCATATCATAAAAAGGGTTAGCTTGTGAGCAAGTAAAATTTCCTCTGGCTCATCATCAAGATATTGCACTGCTGCACAGAATGGAAGTTGAACTTTTTTAAAAATTCAGCAGATTTTTGCAGTTTTTTGGCAACTTTTTTCCTGTCTTTATCTCTCTTTCCCCCATTTCTTTCTGTATTTTTTATCTTTTTATCCAGATAGCAGGTGTGTGCCTTATGAGAATTTTATTGGCCACGTCCAGCGGTATTTTTCTTTTGATTTTTGCATATGTTCTGCTCATGTATTACTAGAGTTTCTGTAAAATTTTAAAATAAATTTTGCCTGATAGTGGGGTTGAGGGAAAATAATAGGTATTAAGTGTAATGTAAATTAATTCAAATCTTCCGGCAGTTTCTCATTGTAGGAAAATGGAACTAGGTACTATAATTTGTAAAAATGGAAACATGCTTTAACTGTAGTTGGAACTTCTTTAAATCACAGGAACGAAGCTTGATTGGTTTCTACCCTAATTAGCAGGAAATTTATACAAGTAAGAACCTATAAATTACTCTGCGATTTCAGAGCGCCTATGTTAATGGTATGCTTTGAAATCTTGAGATCAGAACTTTCAGTGTCTACCTGTCTTTATGAGCTGAGGGGGTTAAGGGAATTTTAACGAGTTCCATATCAAAGTTCAAGTGACATTTTATCATTACAACCCACTTCATTTTCTATTCATCATTACCACTGGTTATAGCAATCTGTTTTATACTATACCATAAACAGAGCGCATAATTCTCATCTCAGAAAATTCAGAAATCTGTTGCTGATTTAGGACCTTCTCTTTCAAACTACGCTCTTCTTCGACTTACGTGGAAGGAAGAACGATATTAAAAACGGCCTTATCGAATGGAAACCTCTGCTATCTGGAGTAGTGTAGGTCAGTTGCTCCTTAGATATGTCGTTGTAAGATCTGAGACGTTCTTCAAAACATTTAAAGGGGATCACACTCTCATAGTTCCAGAAGTAGCCAAAAGTGAAATTCTGTCTAGACCCATGTTCATGGACGAGGAAAGGTTGTAAGGTATTTTGCCTTGTTTATTAATGTGGAATCCCATACTTCTAGCAAAATCACGCGATTTCGCTACCGTTTCTATAATATCAGATACATCAGGTCCCTAATGATATAGTGTCTGAGGCATTGTATGTTGATCTCTATTCTTTTTGAATATCAGCACAACATTTCTCCTAAAGCTTGTATCGAAAACTGAACCTTACAAGTCTTAAATCGTACTGCAAGAACGTGAGGAAGGACGGCGGTTTAGAGTTGGTAAACTTATCGGAGTAGACACATTCGCAGAGATTTGATGACATAAGTGATTAATAATTGGTTGTCACCCTCAGCTACCCTTCCTGTGTCAATATTAACATTCTCTATGGGAGACTGTTTGTATTTACTGAACCTGGTTTTTAGGTACCATTAATTATATCGCATTCCAATGGACTTTGATCTTCAGCACATAGATACACATTGAAATGATGATCTTCACTTGATCAGTCTCACAATCAGATATGAGAAAAGCAGTCAGAACCGTGGGTAATTTACTCCCTAGATCTATGCAAGTCCTCTCATCAAGATATTTGGCCGCCCTCAGGGAATCACATATGATTACACGCTTATTAACATTGCTCAGATCGCACCTACTTCCTTTCCTATATTTTGTAGTGTTGTAAATTTTTCGATCATTTAAAATGAACCGAGAAAATTTTCATATAGGACTGGCACTAGAACCACGAAGTCAGTACTCGTTCAGGACAAGACCCAGAGCACAGCAGTCAGTCAGCTCACATTAATTCCACCGAGAGAAGGTATTTCACCAGAGGGGTAATTACCATCCTCCTCGACGATATAGTGCTTTGTTGTACATTAATTTGCGATGTAATTTTACGTTAAAAATGCACAACAAAAACGCAACGAGCAATATTCAAACTGGCCGTGTTCGGTGGATCACAAGCCAAACAAATACATGCACATACACATTCCGATAAAGCAAGAGGAAAATAATTACGCCCGATCCGGGGTAAATATACTCGGCTCGCACCTGTACACACCGGTGAGTTTCAACAGAGTATCAACAGTTCCAGAGCTAAAAATATGCAAAACGAAGGCGAAAAAAATATTCTAATTTGTGGGCGAAAGGTGAAGAGGAAGAAAAATCGGAAACCGCAGGCGCGCGGGAAAATTATTTACCTTGCTCTCAAGATTAAGCCGACCGAGAGGAATATATGGATCAAAAGATCCAGGGCCTGGCGACTGAAGATGGAGCTAAGGCCTTTGGGGTAAGGGCAAATTAACCCAAGATGAGCAATTATCCTCGAAAGAGCCGATAGAGCGCCGGACGATTCAAGTCTACACAGGGCAAACACACGGCAAACGAATAAGCGCTGATGATCAGGCTGGATAATTTCTCCATCTCTCCTCTTGGATGCTTCAGTCTAATGTGGATCGGCACCTTACCCCACTGTCTGTCCACCCACTATACACTCCTTGGATCGCCGCCGTTTGGTATCCGTTCACTTTAACTTCTATCGTGTCTTGAGAAGAGGAGAATGGTGGTATGTAAAAGGCGCGCGCGCAACTATAGTGTCTCAAATTTTTCGCAATTATAAAGCGAAAATTGTAGGACTCTTCAATGTGCCTTACCTTGATCGCCTTTGAAGCACTTTGGTCACTCGATCCCATCTCCCCCCCTTTTACTGGCCGGCCAACCAGTAATATAAGAAGATAGGGTATTCGGTTGAGGGAGGGGGAGGGTTAGGGAACTCAGCAATAAATAATTCCTCCCGTTCCAATCAATAAATCAGTCTGTTCTTTGGGCCAAGGGAAAAATTTCGCCGCCGATGGATAATTGGAGTATTATTACATGGCAGAGTGTTAACGAAGCTTTGAATTGCTATCAGAATAGTGAGGAACCGGGGAGGTAAGACGGAAGAGTATAGTTTTTCATTTTTTTTTCTGGCTTTGCTTTCTGCCATTTACGTATCTTCCAGCAAGAAATTGTTACTGCTCGCTATGCAGTTTTCTGCATTTAGAAGAGATGTTACGACCAGAATCGTGTGACTCCGGTATGATTGAGCGGGGTCAAAAGCAAATGGTGCATATTTTGTGCTATTTGTGAATACACACACAAACATATACTTGCAGAAGGTGGAAGGAAACAAAGAATTGAATTAAATATTAATAACCAATCTTTGATAAAAATTGCATGCGAAATTAAATTAGTTTCATGGATTTCGATACCGGTTAGTTTTTTTGAGGATTTCACGATCCAATCTTTTGAAGGTCGGTATGTACGGTCTTAATCACCTCTATAATTGTGTCCTTCTAGGTTTTGTGATTTTGACAACATGTTCGTTATTGAAATATCAAGCGGAGGATTCTCAGTTTTATAAGACGATCGAGTCCCCGAAAATAAGGCAGGTTTACAACCAAGCAACAAGGGCAATTCTTTAATCTCAGCCAAATTAAAAGTCCATAAGGAGGCTTTTAGTTCATTATCAATTTTTAATCAATTTGAATCGCAACTCAATGTTACTTGCCTTATGTACTTTTATCGCTTTTTTAATGGACATTGTTACAACAAAGTCTACAGTCTAATTCCTTCAGCTCATTCTGTACGCGTGATACTCGCACACAAAGCAGTTCTTGTTTTTATTTCTTTTCCGCTAAGGAACAAGGTTTCATTATATAGAAGGGTCTAATTTCCTACAATCCGCTTATTTCCTACTTTCCTTGATATCTCCTTCAATTCAGTGAAAACCCAAATAGGTGCTAAAACTTTCACGAAACCCATGACCTTGAACACAGCATTTTACGTTTTGTTATTGGTATCCAGTTGTAGTACATCCTCCCTATGACCCAAAAGGAAATATCTTTCCATAGAAAAACAGCCGAGAAATCGATACACCACGCCACCCTCCAATTGACTGCAATTCGACCACTACATCTACCACAATTCCCATCGAAAATTGAATCATATCAATCTCTCTCGATGTCCGAATTTAAAAATACCAGAAATAGTCTAAAAATAAATCCATTGATGGGAGAATTTCGGGCGTCGTCATTGATGCGTTTTTATGGCAAAAACATCTCAGGTATTCCGAGAAGTAAACCAGCTAGCTGGTTGATCTGATACGGGTATACGTGCACATCCACCAACACCATCATCATGCACAACGGTCTAGTGTGCCAGGAAGGAAGGAAGTAAAAAAAAATCAGACATACATCTCGGTCAAATACCTTTAGAAAGCTACAGTCAGTGCCTTATGGATTAGCAACAGGTAGGACTTGGCCATCATCATCATCATCATCCTCATCTGTCTTCCCCACATGACCGAAGCATCCTGTACAAAGGCAGTGTGGCTGTATCCACATTTGACCATGGTACCGCCACGCACAGCAGCAATATACAAGCTTTTCGGGAGTCGTTGTCGTCAACATTATCGCCGTCAACATAAAGTCGTAGCCGTTTCCTGTGTATTTTTATGTACCTTCCAGTTAAGTACTGCATATAATGGATATGATGCCCGCTTTCAAAAGAAGAACCTTTTCAGCCAAATATCAAATCGATATATCGATTTAAAGCTCGAAATACATAGGTGTGCTGCAGGGATGAAGGGGGCGGGTAAGCAGGCAGAAAAAAGATCTTGAGGAAAATACACGAAATGTAATCGTACTACACACGTTCCAACCATAGACCAAAATGTTCCGTTTGAATGCTTTCCGTACCAAAAAAAAAAAAGAAATAAAATAGATTCGGAACTGTTTTGGTACGCTCAACGTAACACTTTCAAGTCAGACGAAAACAAATTTTTACCCTTGACCTCAGAGGACCTGAATCCAGTTACGGAGAGGGAAAAAGAAATGTGGGAAGAAGAAGAAAAATCGAACATTTCCCTGTCGAGGAAATTTTTGAGGATGCTAAACTAAATGTGCCACACTGGAAAAAAATGAAAAGTTATTTTCATGTGGAAAAATCCTGAAGAATTTCATGATTTCATTTCGTTCAGGGGATGTAATCTGTGCCATTGTAATTCTGAAAGGATTCAATAGGCTAAAGTGACCACAAGGGAGGATTCAATCAAGGTTAAACCCTTACAGCATTGAGTATATCATCTTCTTGTCGATTATTCGCATTGCCTTGCCACCAAGTATGAAATTAAAATCCTTTGCAATTTCTGCAGAATCATAAGTTATTCGACACCAGGGCAAAGAGTTTTATAGGAAGAGGAACTGTTGATTGCCCATGTCAGTATCTTCGCTGACAATTTCTTGGTAACTTCCCCAAGACAGCGACTACACTTCCGCTGAACTAGGGGAAGTAGATGTTAATTAGAGATTACACAAGTGAACCTATTTAAGATTTCATCTGCCACCTTTACCAAAGAATGATGCCACTCTTCCGATTGTGCTCTTTATCGAGGCAGCACAACTGACTGAAAGCTTTGTAGACGATTTATATTCTCTAGAGCGATTCACAACTATCATCCGAACTAGCAACCAGCAACTTTGTCAAAAAAAGTAGACCCAGAGATCAAGTTGCCTTCTAAACTTCCAAGCGGCCATCAGGCAAGAGCAATCGTTCAATGAAGCAGCAAAAAAGGAAAACGTGGTTGAGGGAAGGATGAATTTTAAGGCGGCCGGAATTTTTAGGTCAACGAAGTCGAGCAAATTCAAGAATCAAAGTATTCGCAGACCAAGGATAACTCCTCCCCCGGGATCGCCCTACAAATCTACCCTTAAAATTACTAGGATGAGCATCCTGGCACCCAATTTTCCAGAACAGCTACAAACCTCCAAAAAGCTAGAGGCTATAAAAGATGCAAGAGATAAGAAGAAACTTAAGAAAAATGAATGTGATGCTAAGCCAAAATTTCTAGGCTCCCAGTCCCAGTCCGGCATGCAGGATTTTCACCTTCGATGACCAGGTTACCGTGATGGCTAAAATCGGCATTAGTCTAGGTAAAGCGAATTCATGAGAGGGAGTTGACCTGAGGGTGGTAGAAAATGACAAAATAGCTCATTCTAAAGTCATTCACTCTTGGGCTACAACTCTACATTTGGTAGTTATTAGTTGCTGTTTGAGACCTGATGAAAGCTGCTTGACAACTGTTCGAGGGCTGTTAAAAGGTGATTGAGATCTGTTAAAAGCTGTTTAGAAGCTGATTAAAATCTAATTGAGGCTTGCCAAAAACTTTTTGAGACATGTTAGAAGCTGTTTGATAGCGGTTAGAGATCTCCTTAACAGTGTTTAAAATCTGATGAAAGCTGTTTTAGAGTTTTTAAAAGTTCTTAAGAAGTACTAAAAGTCGAATTGTAGCCCAAAACATAAAATCACTAACCAGAAGTATGCGGTTGATCATAAATCGAAAGTTTCCACAGTTTCGAGAATTTTCGCAGGCTTAACGGTCCTAATACCTGACGCGGGTGAGGTACACATGAGACATAATGAACCATAATCCACCAAGAAAATTAATAGATCTAGAAAATAAATGTTTGGACTGACTAGTTGATAGTCAGATAGTTGATAACTTACAAATCAGGAAGCTTTCATTTTGCTGAGCTAATATTGCTGTAGCGGCCTTTCGTATTGTGGCCAAAATGCCTACTTTGTTATAAAGAATACCTCCAAAGATGATCCGAGCAGGAATATGTTTGCATTATATTGCCACCAGTGCCGCCTGACATAGTTGTACGGTTTATAGTCGAAAGCGATTGGAGATTGAGTTTCTCAAATTCAACCCCAAATACCACACCTTTAAAAAATCACTCGCTCATAGTTTCTTATGGGGATCATGAAATATATTCAAGCCTAAAATTTCCAACAGAGGTCCAAAGTATTCAAAACGCTTATATTAATACGAACAGTCCTGAAACAATCAATGCATGGTTCTTATCGGACGAATAACATTACCTGTGAGTGTTATTGTTCGTATCATTGGACACCATAAAAGCATAAAATATAATATTTATAATGGTCTAATGAAATTGTACCGATTGCATGGATTACTTGGGAGAAATGTGTCGCTCATAAGATATCACGTTCAAAATAACAAATTAAGAGACTGTGTCAATGCCTTTAGTGCCTAAATTCAAGTACCAGTCAAATTCAATGAAGTTTCCCGGAATTCACTTAATCTCAGGAAAACTATGTCACATTTTACCTTCCCCCGCAATCATGAGGACAAAAAACCAGTGAACCCGGATACGCTGTGGCCGAATGAATGTCACCTACTACAAGAAATTTTTCTGCTCTTTGTTCTTTCTCCACACGAGTGTGTTTTCGAAATCACTTGGTCATCGGATAGAAGGCTCCCATCGATAGTGTGTGCACATCCATATGAAACTAATTAAAATCCACCTCACATAATTCTGACTTGTTTAACAAAATTCCATGGCAATTATAATTAATCACAATCACTAGGAAAATGGTGGAGTTAAAAAAACGATAAAGAAAAACGGCCAAATAAGAACTAAGCCGGAGGGAGAGGGAATCCAACAACAATAAAAATGGCAACAGCAAGACAGCAGCAGGCAGTAACTACAAGCAAAGATAAAAGAAATTGGCATGCCTAGTTGAAGTTAACTTTCGCATAACAATTCAATCCGAAAATTGAATATGAAATGAAATTGCAACGAACATGTGACTTGCATAGGTTAATCTGGAAGAATATAGTGGTGGCTTAAAGACGTCTTTAATATTCATAATCTTCGTCCATGATACATTGGCTACACGAAACATTTGAGGACGCGCAGGTGATGAGGCAATAGTGATTCAGGTAGTTGGTGAGAATTTAACAGAAAAATGACCCAAATCTTATGGTTAAGAGTTTGAAGGAATTACAATTGGTCGTCAGGTTTTGGGTGATTTGTTTGAAAAGTGGAAAACGTAGGTATGTTGTTCTCAGTTCAATTGTTGAGGATGGGTTGAAGAACGCGGATCCTCGATGGTGTTCACAAAGATGTTTTAGGGAGCTAATGATGTCCCAAGTGAGGCTATTTATTTTTCAAAGAAATCTCAATGATCAATAGATTCATCATAATTGTCTTACCATTCCACCTAGTTAGTAACCTGCATGTTACAGTTAAAAAATTCGATGAAAAATTACTAGAAGAAATCGAGTTCGTGTCTTTTTGTATTGAAGTCTTTTGTCATCTTTTTAATCATACTCCGAAAGAAATTCTATGAAAGTGTAGAATTTTTATATTTCCATCGAATTCAAGGCCCTAAAGCCTTCAAAATTTCACAGAGGCTATATTATCTAATTCCACATATCCTCTATGCCATAATATCACAAAAAAGTAAAAAACGCGGTGAACTTTTAATTCTTCTTGTCATAACATTTTTCATAACTTGAACAAGCTCAAAAGGAATCGGGTCGAGAACGCATTCACGTTGGCCCCTAAAAATCAGAGAAAAGGAAACATTATGGAGGCATTAAGAATCTCTTCAGTCGGATAATGTATTTAATTACCCACACCTTGGTTTGAAGCAATCTTCTCTTCTTGTTAAGTTGACCAGACAGTCAGTCCATGAATCCCCAAGAAGCGAACATTTCTTCTTCAGACCTCAGCGCTATGAAGAGGTTGAGTCCAGTCTCCTTAATTCCATCTAAATGATACAATAACCAATAATCAGGAAAATAAATAAACGCCAATGATTGCCACGGATGATTTGGTTTGGTACAAGCGCACGGGTATAATAATTTCTGGACGATTTGCGATCGATGAGCTAAGGGTGGGCAGATTTTTTCATTGGTTTTTAATATTCTACGGAAATATTCATTCCTGGTTTAAGTAGAATTAGTAGTAAGCAACAGTCTTGGAAAAATCGGTTACCTTCCAATGCCTCTGGAATTATATTATCTGCCTGATACTGATGATCGCGACTGGTTTATGGTGGCACAATGCGTGGGCGTTATGATATTCACATGAAATGTGTCTCCGTAGCCTTCATCTTAATCATCATCGCACAACAAGAAAATCATTTTAAGAAAATTCAAGTTTACCGTCAAGTCTGGTCTGGTGTGGTGGAACCTCTGATACTGCCTCTCTCTTAAATCGCCCGCCAAGTTGAAGTAGTCCTCGCGACACCAGCAATATACTTTATACCCAATCTCTCTACCTCACTTCACTCTTGTCTGATTTGTTTTTTGATTAATTAATTAAAATGGCAGATAGGTGGTGGAGTAACGGCAGATCACAGGGCAATTAGAGGGGAACAGGAAGATCGGAGGGGATCAGGAGAAAATCATTTCGCACTGAAAGTAATTAATTTTATTTCCGTGGCAGTGGTCTCCTCGTGCCGTATATGTTCTGCGCCCGCCCGTGTGTGTATAGTGCGTAGTCATTAAATGAAATTCCAACGCGAGAATTAACAGAGACTTACCAGACAAACAAAATTAAAAGAAAAATAAAACAACAAGTCGAACTGATAAAGCATATGTACCTACAGCTTACTAAGAAAAACGACAGAGAGCAAAAAAAAGGCGCATTAAAATGCTGAGATCTTCGATGTCTTATGAAAGCATTTCTTAAGGTGTGGCCCCCTCATACCATAGGAGCGTCGTCATTTTTGTGATTTTCTTAAGCCTTTCTGGTACCATGGCCCAAATGGATACTCCGTTAAATATTGCCCTGTTAATTATTCGAGCGCGTTTTACGTATGCCAAGAAAGCATCGATTTTGTTTTGCTCCCTCTTCACTCTTAACACCGTCACCTCTTCAATGTATTAAACAGTGCAGCACCATCTCAGTGCCTTGGCATCGACGTACCAAACAGATTTCTTATAGATGAAAAAGAGTAAGAACAAGAAGAAGACGACAACGAAGAACTGCTGTGCGCGATATCTTCTCGGATTGATTGGATTTTAACGCTGATGGGGTCATTGTTACAAGGAGTGTGTGCGATCTTCTTTAGTTGACGTGGTCAATAGATGTTTTATTTGGCATTTTTTTCTGTTGTTTCATCTTTCCTCTTCTCTATTTTGCTGATGTCCAGTTGTGGGTGCCCGTTTTATTTAGAGTTCAGGAAAATGTGTATATTTAGAATTATGGAGGATGAAGAAGCTTTTATATGGAAGTTTGGATTTTTTGGGTATTTTTGAGAAATATTTATCGATAGCTATGTTGAAAATAGCCTGCCCTTTTGTGCGCTTTTATAGCAGTAGAGACGATAAGCGTCCTATAATTTAACACTGAGCTGTAAGATGCAATATACCAGGAAATTAGACTCTTACAAATGCGATCTTCTGCGATCCAATCAGAATTTGGCTTTTATACAGAGGTGACTGCAAAAGAATTTAATAGGCCAGTATGCACTTTCTACTGGTTGCGACGATATGAAAATTTTGCATAGCACTGGAGGCGTGAAAAGCAACATATGGCGTTTTTGAGCATGTATTCGCGCCGGAAGAGTGACCTATTTTATCTATTATCCAGTCGAAGTGATTTTAGAGAATGGCTATTTACTAATCAAGTGTTTCAAACTTATAAACCTACCTGTCCATTCATTACCCATAAATCAGTGAAATGAAAAGTAGAAACCCATATTAAGGAGAAAAATTACTTAAATTCCGAAAATATTTGCTCGCCTCCAGGATAGTGTAGACCTGCGCTACGAAATCCCGAAAGACCGTTGTGTAATTTTCAAGATTTAGTGGTATTTACATTGCCTGGCTAAGTTATCTAGCCGTAAGACGATCTGCAGTACTACCACAGCTTTGGACTCAACCAACCCGTACTCTCCACATAAGTCGTTGACATGCCTTGGCAAACACGATTATGACGCTTTCCATTATCGTCCATACCAGAAAAGTGCATTGCGTCGGCGCCCGATTTACCAAGCTACCAGACACAAATCGGGAAATACTGTCACAATTTATTTTGTAATAATATTAATTAAACTTTTCTTGAAAATTGTGTCTCTTATTAAAAGTAAATGATGGTCTCACTGTTGTGAGTGGAACCCTTTGTCCCCTGGCAACCAATATTGCGTATTTGCATAATAACAAACGTTGGGTTGTATTACAAATATTTTATTTCTCCACACATATGTAACGTGGGCCTGAGTGTGCCTTTTTTAATACTCTAACTAACTACACAAATATATTAATTCCGAAAAAATTAGCCACATAAAGATTGACACTCTTGATAATTTGAATCACTTAACCACAAAATTATTGACGAAGAAAATGTTCCCACACACAACCAATCAAAGTAATTTCATCGTTCACCAGATCAACAGAAACAACAACAGCAAAGACAGCAGTCGAAATTATCATAAAAATTCCAAAACAATAAAAATTAAAATCAATAAAAATCACTTGGTCCATCTCAGTTTAATATCTTGATGTTGCCCGCCTGGCCGCCCGGCCGTCCTCCAACCACTGGACCCACTGCTCCAAGATGCTCATTGTGAACAACCTACGCACATCTGGAAAACTTATAAATGGACATAAATAACGTCAATTAATTGCTAGCAATTAAGAGAAACACCTCGAGAATTTCTTAGTGTCATATCGTGATACAAATTGAGCCCAGTCAAGGAAAGATTTTTTCGACATCGTTTTTTGTTGTTGTTGTTGTTGTTTGTCACTACTTTTATTTGGAAGAAAAGAAAGAAAAACAATATCCAAATTTATTTAAGATACACCTTCACCCCACAGGGAAAAAGACTACACCCAAAATCACACTTAGTGATGGCAACGATGACGACGACACCGACGAAATTAGTAAAGAAAAATTGTGAGAAAAAAGATCGTCTGAAACGAAAGATATTTCCAAAAAACATCTGGTTTCAAGTATATAAATTGATCAAGGTGGGCTCCAAACATTATTATTTCCGCCCTCCTCCTGTTCCCTCCACTGCCAGATTATCTCCTGTACCCCAATGCATCTTGTGCCACAGGAAGATTATGAGCACCCGCACACCCAGTCTCCGAGCACACACCATATTATTCTCCTTTTGTTAATTTTATTGGTCTCTTGTGAAAAAAGGGAAAAATCATCGCAGTTCTGATTTCGTTCAATTTCTTAAATTTTTCTTACTTTTTGTTTTTCTTCTAATTTATTCTGAATATCTCGAACATTATCCAAAAAAGTCACACCTGAAAATGAGTTCTCTTTACAAATTAATCTCGTCTGGGCGCATATTCAAATGAGGCGTTTCCACAGATTGGAGGTTGTTTAGGTTCTTGGTTCACCTTTGCATTCGAATTCTTGTTCAGTGCCGGTGATGTTGGCTTATCGTTGTTGTTGTTGTTGTTGCTGCTGCTGTTGTCTTGTCCCCCTCTCCCTATAATTAATTAGTTAACATGAGGTCGTGGTGAGCTCTCTTGGGATGTTTAAATACCAAATTTAACACGTCGTTTATCAAGAACCAGCTGGATATGGACCAAACGGCGAAGTCACCAGATGTTAGTTGAGGTGGACTGGACAAATACGATCTGAAATCCCCTTAAGAAAGGACTTTTTGGGATGGAGATCGGAGCCAACAAAAAATTCCATGAAATAGGTAATGCGTTAAAGAACAATAAATGTTCTTCGATTTGAAAGATAAATCTCGCTGAAGATACTAAAGCGTAAATCATAGTAGTTATGTAGAAAATATACATTTCTATAACAATTATGACTCAGTTAAGGGACATGGGTTAGTGTTGTCAACCGATCTACTTCCTTTTTACCTTCTAGATTAGTAGAAATCAGTTATGGTTTGATAGAAGTAATAATTGTTGGTTTTATCAAGGGTTCATAACCGCAGATGAGTTATTCATCTGTTACTTGGTAAATCTTGGAATTAGACCTCAACTGCTTCTAGTGATTATTTTACTATCATCAGGTAGGATTAGAAACCGGCATCTTATTAACAATAAATCATGGAATTATCCAGGGAGCCATCGATGGATTTTCATAACAGATTCAGCCTAAAATTTAAATACCAACATCTACAATGCCTGTTGCCAACAAAAACAAATTCAAAGCTTTTGAATACCTGACATTTCGTTACAACTCCAAAGACCGAAACAGTAGCCCATTAGGTCTTTGGAAAAATTTTTGTGAATGAAACAGATGTGTGAGTACAGTACGCACAGGGCTTTTTTCAAGTATCCTGATCTGTCCACAACACCAACAAAAAAAAAACATGTTTCTCTCTCACTATATGTTTTTATGTTCGCTTTCATTACAACCCGAGCATTAGTTCGAATTTTATAGTAAGTTTAGAAAAAAAAGAACATCGAACAAAACTATTCAAACCCCAGAAAAATCATGATATTCCAGTAAAGATACAGCACACAGAACAAAGCAACAACTGAAGAAATTCTCCTTCGTTCACCTGGAATCAAAATGAGAATAAAAAAACAGATGAGCACACGATCCAAAACACACACCGGCTGATCAGCGAGTGGTGCATTGTAAAGTGTTAAAAAATGAGTCGAATTTTGACATATTTACACATTTCCGAGGGTTTAGGAGCGGAATTTATGTTCATTGTGGTGTGTTTTTCCCGACTACTCTCGATCACTAGGTGGTAAATGGGCTCGTACTCAGCCACGGTGGGATCTGTTGGTTTTTCTTGCCTGACGTTCTCAATCGTGTCGTCTATTTTTAATGATCAATAAAATTGAGGAAATGCGACAGGGAAATTTTTATTGATTGGGATTGAGAAGATGTGATTTAGATGTATCTGCTGAACGGATGGCTTCTAGAGAGAAATTTAATGGGAGGAAAAGGAGTGATCTTTATGGTTCAGTTGGACAGGTCAATTCAGTCTATAATGGTTGTTCAATATTTACTGTGTGTTTGGGTAGATGTAGGACTGGTTTTAAGTAAACAATAAGGGATATTGCTTTTATTACGGTATACAACTTACATAACAATTTATTTTGCATTAGAATAGGACGAAAACAAAGTTAGTATAGTATGTACCCCAAAAAAATAAATTTCGTTATACTTTCCAAGATTTTTTAAGTGATTAACAACATTTACAAAACTCTCATTATTATTATCAAAGTTGTTCTACTTTTAAAGAATGCTCACGTAATCCTTCCATGTTAATAACAATATTATGCAGAATACATAAAGCTCTAAATGAAACACCTATTGCCAAATATATGGAATAAAAATATAGTTTCCATTCTGAATATCAGTCGAGGATGCTTAAAAGAAGTGGAACTGTTTTAGAGATACCTTTCGAGACGAATTAAAAAAATTCCAAAATCGAGGTCTGACGGTGAAAATATATTCGTCCTGAAAAATATCCTGGCCGTGCTAAAATGTCTGGTAATTTCGATATAGAGGAATGCCGTAAAGTGAATATTGAATCAGAAGAATACTTTTTGTGCAATAAGGAAGAAGTTCTATTATGGAAAATGTAAAAAATTATAAATGAAAACTGAAAATGTTTCAAGATCTGAGTAAAAATTCGAATGAGGATTATCACTTCTAAGAGGCCATCAATGGTGAAAATGCCTCCTTTAAAAAAATGCAGACTTAAAATACTTTTATGCAATGCAAAAGTACCTGTTCAAGAAATTTCTACTTATTGGAATGCACACCAAATTACTTTCTTTCCTTTCTTAGCAGAGAGAGCTATCTAAGTTCCATGATTAATTGAAAATGTCAAACACAAGTCGCAAGCGATCATCCGCTTTTAAACTTACTTATGAAGAGAGACAGGAACAAGAGGAGCACTATATTTATCTGCATCTCTTAGGCGAGTATTCGGTTGTGATCACATTCAAATAGGTCACTGAATCACAGAAATATTCACCTACTGCCAACTAGGGCAGTAATGTAGGCTATTTTTTCTTGCCCCGTTCCTACACGTTTTTTTATATCCTTGACGTCATTTTAACCATCCGAAAGTGTTTATAATCTTGCACCAGACAAATTAAATGAATTTTCAAAAGAAAGACGCCAAAAACATATTCCAAAACAAGGAAAACAATTAAAACACCGCACACCTTAAGAAATTAAGAAACTCACCTTTAAGAAAAATTCTTTTTTTTTTCTTGGCCTTTTACACCTTAAAATCACTCACTACAAAATTCATAGCATTGGGGTCAGATTTAAATGGACACAAGAGAGATATGATGAGAGTAGTTAAGCCAATGACAAAATATAAAAAAAAAATATCTAACTGACGAACGAATCCATATAAAAGGAAAGTTTTGACTTTTAGAACAAGAAGAAGGAGACAACGAAGAAATAAAAAAAGACCGAAACACTCCAAAGATATCTCTCGAAGCCGAGAACAAGGATATAAAAATTAATCGGGCAAGCCGTTACGTCGTAAAATTGAGACCAGCTCAAGTTTTATGTGTTCGAGACCAAAAAAAAAATTTGTTGTTGCCCCATCTTTAAGCTCATACTGGAGCCACACGTTGATTTTTGTCGTGTGCCTCTCTACTCAGGATTATATTTAGGAGCGGTTTTTTGCGCACAGGTCACACTATCTGAAGTCGGTGTTGAAGACATTTTTTGATCAACGCGTGAAGGTGTAAAAGTGCACACTATAGTGTTGAGACTTTACAATGTGAGTAGAGATCACCTTTCAGGGTGGTTCGAAAATTTGTGAAATCCATATTTCAGGTTCAATAGAAAAAACAGGAAAATATTGTGAGCTCTTGATTTCATCGCCTTACAAGTTAGCTCCTGAATGCCTTTCAATGCCTTCCAGAATAACTTAGAACCAAAAATACCTATTTGATGCCTAAACTCATAGGCAAGGGAACAGAAAGCTGTATGAGATGCCTAAGTGCTCATCAGTTTTTAACATTATTTTGTGCACAGTGTACTATTGTCATTATCTTTACTTGAAAGACAAACATCAGCTCATGTTTTGTTCTCCATCTTGGAACCATACTTGTACAATTTGGGAGCATCCCTATCGAAAGCAACGTTTCTTGATCCTCTATAGGGTGTTTTACAAAATTGCATTGTCTCGATATTTCATTCCAATGTATCGTGCGTGGTCGCTATTACTTTTTAGAATTCGTTCAAAATCTTGATGCGATCAGCCTTACAAGTAGTAGGGCAGCACCTTTGATCGTGTCTAATCCGAAGCCAAATGTTCTGCTAAAGAGTCTTCGACAAGATCATGGGGTTGTAATCATTTTTTCCCTGACGGAAAGATGTAAGACAGCCCAGCATCTTTCAGACACGGTTATTGAACGAATTCAGAAGGCCTAGCTTTTCTTTTTATTATACTTTTTTTTTATTCTCAAGAATTTTAGTCGTTTCGACAACTTCATCTCTTCCGAGGTTGCGATGTTAGGCGCTTATTCGCCGGACAGTTGCTTATAGTACTCTAAGATTTCTTTCGACGTCACGTCGACGTCGATTGTCGGGTTCTATGGCAAATCCAAAGTTCCCCCGTAACACAAACTCCAACCATCTGTGCATGCTGACATAAATTATATAGTTTTAGTTTGGATTTCGTGATAGTTCCATGATAAGAGGCAGCTATACTTAATATTCCAAAGAAGTTAAGAGTCTTGTTAGCAATTGGTGGGCATAAATTATTGTAGTAGTCCCTCAGGTATTTCAGTATCCCAATATTGTTAACAGACCTCTATTACGAATAATCTATGTCATTATCAAACCTTACATTAATCAATCCTATTGCTTGGAAATCACATTTGACAAGTTTACTGAATTCTAGTACTTCATTCCGTGAAGATTTTTCCACTCACGCTTGTCAAAAGCTAAAAGTTCCTTGAAGAACCCTGGACTACAACAAAGAAAAGTATCGCTATTGAGATATTTTGCCTTGAAGATCCAGATTTGTCTCCAATATCTGTCATATCTACATCGACAGAGGTATACAACCTTATAGTTGTCTCTAAGAAATAATGCGATGGTGATCCACTCTTCTTTCTCCGGCGTCACTGATTCTGATCTGAACTAGAATGTTTTCGCCAACCTACCATAATATATCTTCTACGATCGTATGTAGAAGCAGTTCTAAAAGAGATCTAAAACTCTGCAAATCGAGGATTATCCCAGGTCTTCTAGGAGGTTTTTCTGAACTCTTTCTGGGTTAATTTGCTTATTATGTTGACCTCAATTCCAGCATCTAAAATTTGTAGACAAAAAGCGGGTATCGGCAGATGAAGATGCTTTTGTTGTCTTATAATTCGATTTTTGAGAGATCTACGATTGGGTGAAAGTTTTGACACTGTACTACTTCTACTTCTACCGGAAAACAATACCATTGATGATTTTTAATAGAAGAAGTTAACTTATTTCCATGTCGTTAGAACGGGCCATTTTTACTACTAAACCCCAACTACCAATCGTAGTTTAGTGACGGAAAGTTTTGTCATCGGCGACACAGTTTTCCTGGCTTTTGTCTTTTTATGATCCAGCTTTGATGTGATCGGCTTGGTTTCGAAACGATATTTCTCTGAGAAAATTCTCATTTTACACACTTTACTTGTTTCCTTAACCATCCGTACGTATGCCACCAACTTTTGAACAGTCACAAATTCAAACACTCAGCCTGAAGCGACTATCCTTGTATGTAAACCAACGCTTTCGAAGGGTTAAGAAGTGAGGGGATATATTTTTGCCATAGCATTTGGATCTGAGAGAGAGAGATGAAGTAGCGCTTTAAACTAATATCAACTACATACAGCAACTGTTATAAATACTGGACCAAGATCCAGATAAGATGAGACAATACTTCTGTAGAATGCAAGAAGGGTCTCACAAATTATATTCTCTGTCTCTGGAGTTTAGAAGGATTATGATGATTAAATGATTACATGAAGAGGAGTCCTTTAGAGGTTGGAGCAATATTGAACTTAGCCGAGAACTTTGCTCAGCAATTAACATCGTAAACTTTGCTCAACAATTAAAGCCGAAAACTTTAACTAGTTTCTCATAAAAAATCTCCTAGTTCCCATCAGACATCACCTACTCACCGACCAATCCATTGAACGTAAAACAAACTGTGGGTCCATCCCAACCCAAACGAATTAAAATTTTAAATCATTTCCCGATTTGTTTGGACATTTTTCATAATTCAAATGCAAATGAGTTTGTCTTGAGTGTTTCTCCTTTCATTTTTCACTCACCTTGGCATCGTCTTTGATTTCCGTCCACCACTCTGGTGTCGATGGTCCATAAAAAATAGATTTTGGAGAATTTATGGCATTTTTCTTTGTGTGTACGATGGCTTGCATCGCAGTATACCTGCGCCTTTTTACCGCAGTATGCTACTTTTTATCGGAAATTTTATCTTTGCTTAAGTTCCTCGGGGTTTTTTTCTTCCTGTGTATCTTTTCTTGTGTTCTTAGTCTTTTTCGTCAGAACATCTGTTGTAAAAGTGGATTAACTCAGTTGTAGCACTCGAGTTAGGCTTGAATGATGCAACATAGTCCCAGAAAAAAAAAACGCTTTCATTCAGGTTTCATTAAGAGAGCTGGGAGTCAGAGTCCACAATGAATAAAATCGTAAATCTGTGCACGGTGGATAAGTGAGACGGGCCTTTTTGGAGAGGGCATGATGGTCTGGAAGGTGTGAATGTACACTTAATGTGATTATTAAACAGTTTTTTTTTCTTATATCCACGATCGATTTTAATAGGAGTATAAAGTCCGCCCAAAAACTAGAGTTTCTGACATAATCCTTTCTGGACAACCGGACTTCACTATGCATTCCCAATAAATAGTATCACTATATTGAGGATCGTAGTCATAGTACGATGATACCTGAGCGTGCCTATAACTATAAAACTGCATCCACCATAAAATGTGAATTCGACATCTCAAGTGGATCGCTTAAAGACGTGTCAGGCGACATATCTGTGTGTATTAAAAACCGATTAGAACACACCTTCGATGGTAATTTATTTGTGTGCGCCGTTCGTAATCACACCTTGATCTGTGCGGAGGAGATGCGTTGGACCATAGACGATTGTTGGATAGTGTCAATGTCACTTCCTTCATCTACAACAAGATTCCTCCGTGTACAGGTGCCTCACCGGGTGTGCAGATAGTAGTCAGATATCATTTAGCGGCCACAACTTTATAGCATCTGAAGATGACTATCCTGCAACTCTTGAAAATTCAATACGATTATGCGAAATAAATTAATATGGCTAAGCACTCTGTAGGCGTCACTTTGATTGTAAATATGCATCCACCAGAGTGGCTAGGTGGTAGAATTTATGTGTATCGACCTCTTTCTCACTTTTCTTAATGTGCACACCCAAGAGGTAGTTTGTTTCTGTGTCTGAAGGATTTGCATTCAATCAATTAACAAGTGCCTTAGTGACTGAGTAACTAACCCAGAAGCATTTGACCTATTTGTGTTGGATGAAAGTGAAAGTCTTTCCGTGAACTCGACCCTCACAATGGTTGCATAAGCAAAAAGGACTCCGTACTTGAATCTCTTAGTAAGAGCTTTAAAGCACTTGTGAGTACTTAAAATATTAATCTCTGATCAAGAATGTATTATATGGCTTGGAAAAATCTGAGTTTCCTTTGAACCGGGTGCCATTGTTCTATAAAATTGATTCAATAAATATTCAATAATTCATTCCAGGAAGCAGAAATATGCGCAATCGTATCTCTAGTCTCTAGAGCGCTACATGTTCTACTTAGCTTCTCTACCCTACCGAAAATTTTTAATTGATTGATAAAAGTTCAGAGACTTAGATAAACGGCTCTGAAATTTTTGGATCATCTTTGGAAATGCGTGACCTGGAAACTGGAATGTAAACCCTAATAATGCCTCAAACAGAACTGTATAACCCGTCTCGCTCTAATTTAACTCAACTCCAGTCGGGTTTGTAAATGGAAGACTTGTGTCCTAGTGTGTCTTAAAATGTTTATGGGACTACCTTAACAAAGATTTTTGGTACAAATGTCCTTTGTTCCAATTCAGGGAAAGCAGTACTTAATCCTTCTTTTTGAAGCGGGTTAAAAATCCACGTCAACTTGTAAAACTGTCATACACTTTCCAAGTGAAAAAAGTTGATGGATCAAAAACTGAGGATAACATTGAGGCAGGCAAAGATCTGGAAATGCAATTTTTTTACGGCCCATAAACTGAACGAACAACCAATATTTTCAATTCTAAGACGCGATTCCGATTATGGACGACTAAAAAATTGTGGGGGTAGCAAAAAATGCCATCTGAATACCAGAATTTTTATAATATTGATGATTATTCTTCATACCGAATGTAGGGGTTGTGAGGAGAAGATGAAAATGGTGACACACTGCGTGTAACTCTCAGTAAAAAGATATAAATATATGGAATGGGTCGATCACTGATAGTAAACATTCCTGTTCCTGGGTTTTCACGATTAGTTAAATAATGGAATTAGTAGTTTCGACGGATTGTTTGTATAATTTGAAGAGTTTAATGACGAAATTAAACTTTTGATGGTGCAGAATGTTCCTCTGGGGCCTTAGTGGCACTTCGCTGATATGTTGTGCAATAAATATCGCAATTTTGAACTTGGTTTCATAATATTTCTTTAGAACTCTAGATTATAGGAGGACTTCTAAGAAAATTACGTTTTTTCTGAAAAACAAACCAACTACCAATTACCGGTAGATTTTACAACTTGTAAAGGATGGTACACTACGTCATAAAAAATTGATTGAATAGTGCCCGCGGTTAATTCCCAATTTTAGTACGATCATCGGATCGTAAGATAAAATATCTCAGAGTAAGTGTGCCAAAGGAAGAAAACTGGACGTTATATACAGTGACACAGATAAAGGGAGGTGGGCTCGAAAATGTCCTTTGGTGAGAACCTCACAATTGAGACCGCACCTAAATTCAAACATAAAATTGATTGCATAGATTATTATTAGTGGAAGATGTATTCTCTTAATGCGACCATCTTTGAATTATTGAAGTATACTCTATGTGTTAACTAGTACAAGCAGTACTAGTTTTCGGTACCATTGTATACAAATCAAATGCTCGTGTCCACCCTGCACCTATCTTACAGCCCACAACGGAATTAAATTCAATTTTCATAATAAGAGTATAATTGCTAGAATTTGTGGCTCCATCGTCGTTAGCGCATAGAAAACTTTGGTGTGCTGGTTTTCTTCTTTCTATAGTTCCTTACAAGGTTAACAGTCTTCTTCTTCTTTTTCGTTGGTTGCGCCCACAAAGGTGCGTGAATATATATGCTGAAGACTAGTAATCAAGCCCCACATTCACATCACTAAGAGCAGTACATTTGTTGGGAACAAGAAACGATAAAATCCTTATGCTGTTGCCCCGGTTGGGTGTAAAGAGGAGGATGAGAAGGAGACCTGCATTTAATAGACAAAGGGTTGCTATCCATCCAACATTTTCAGACTATTTAATAACTGCAATTACAGTTAATTTGCCCTATTCTGTCGTTTTTTGGTTTATTCCGTGCAGATCTATACCATTCCACCGTATACCTACCGAACTATTATCAACCTGAAGTTTTTTAGTGGACGCGCAATTTGTAACTGAAAGGTGAAAAAGGCTCTCGGGACGGGACATGATGGTTTGTGGTGTGTGGTGTGTGTATGTGTGTGTGTGCCTACGTGTTTTCTTGATGAATTTTTTAAGAATTCAATTAATGGCAAGGTACGAAATGATTGCGCCAGGTTGCTAGTCAAGAGCGTATTACACCCACAGCTGTGGGCTGAAATGACAATAAGTCAGGGGAAAAAGAGTATATAATTAATTGACAACCTTCAACAAAGTTAATTTCTGTCCAATGATTAGAGAATGTGGGAGCACGCATTCCGTCGTATTGTAATTATCCTTAGAAAATTTATAAAGTGATGAAAATCAATTGGACTTCTGATCGGATTTGTTGGGAAAATTTTGCTGTCTACGATTGGCTTATAATGCCATGCTTGTCGTCTAGAGAAAAACAGTAGAATAACTTTAGATTATAAAGGTACCATGACAATTAAAGTGTTAAAGGCGAGTTATATTTCGTACCGTACAGAAAGTCTCCGAAATTTCAAAGTTCAACTGAAAAGTAAACGGGATAAAGTCACCATTTATGGAATCTCTCTTCATAATCCATGAATACTTGAAATACTTTTCAAGAGGACATCACTTACTTCAATTTCACCCATAAAGGAATTTCATTGCCCCCACTTAAAGTAGACAAGAGGAACGTTTTCCTTATCCTTGAATGCGTCGACACCCTTATATGATATCATCATGTGATTGTGCAAAGTCTATACCACCACCCGGAAAAATAAACTTTAAGCTGCGAAAATCGAAAGCGCCGGTAACGCCAAAGAAAAACAAAACTGAAACAAGGTCCACCGGTCCACAAGGTCGATGTGTACATATATATATATATTCGTATAGGTATCGACTTAGAGGACCGTTCAACAAGAAACCCATAAAAAGAAAGTGAACGTGCCAGATACGCTGAAATATCTCATCTCACCAAACTGATAAAGTTAAATGGTCTCTATTAGGGGGTCCGGCAATCGTCCTTTTAATCCTATTGTCAGTGCGGTCACAGAAACGGTGTTTTACCACATATTTAAGTACACTTCCGTCAAACATGTGTTTTTTCTTTGACCCACACCCCAAAGGCTACAAAAAAGACGTTACGGCACCCCCTTCAGTTCACTTGGACTTGAAGTCGAAAATAAGGAGAGAAACTTTTCTTTACTAGTTTCTGTTCTTGTAGCTGTTATTTCCCGCATCCCTCTGGAAATTTGGACACATTTTATTGGTCCAGTGATTCTGATTCTTTCTGCGCCACTACTATTTACTAGTAGAGATGGCCATCTTATCGTGTGGAACGTTTCGGTTACTACACACTTGTTTTTTTCACGAGGGATAACCTGTGTCCACTTTTATTTTCGTTTCGCCTCTTTAGATGAACAAACAAACCAAATCGGGAAGTGTATCACCGTAAGGAATTAGAAAACGGAAAGAAAAGTAACACACGTAAAAGAAAAAATCAAAGAAACTTTAGGAGCATATACATGTCTGGAACGGACAGGAATTAAGGGAACCTACCCTCAAGGGAGTTGACGGATCAACATTAATTTAGTGACCCACAAGAAAAGAGAAAAAAACTTCGGTCATCAGGAGTGAGATGACTGAAAGAATAAGATATGATAGCAGCCATCAACTACTGCAATTGCTTCATAAAAGCCCGATAACAGATAAAAAATAGTCGATTTCGCTATTTGAAACCACCAAGATTAGATATAATTATGGGTGTTTATACTTATTTGGAGTAAATTAATAGTAGGGGGCAAATGTATAAATTATCCTGTGCATTTCTGGATAAATTTTCATATATGTATATTAAAAACTTTTTAAGGAAATTCTTTCGATTTCTCGACGACGAGACCCATAAGCATGGTACTATTCGCCGCCAAACTCCGCATAGATCATTCTGTTGCTGTGCGAAATTTCTCGTATCTGCACCGAATCCCGTTCTGGACGGGGAGATCACTCAGTCCATCGTAGACGCCCTGTTTCCCACCCACCCGTTGAGTCCCCGCTGCCCAGCTAACGGGCCCCCGAGGCTCCCCCGTCCGAAACGGAGGAGTTTTTCCCTCCCGCTGGAAGATGTCAAGGCTTGTGCTGATCGGCAAGGGCAAGTGGCCAGCAGACTCTCTGTCATCATATAGGCCCCTGTTGATGCTGGATACCGCCGGCAAGCTCCTGGAGCGACTGCTGAAACCTCGCCTCCGTGCGGCAGTACAAGCCGCTGGAGACCTTTCCAAGAGGCAGTATGGCTTTCGGAAAGGTAGGTCCACTGTGGACGCTATCTAGGTGGTTGTGGAGGCAGCCAGGGGCACGGAGCGGGGAACGTGAGGAACGCGTTCAACTCGGTCAGATGAGCTGACGGGTAGGGCGTGCTAGAGAGGGACTTCAGGATACCAGAGTATCTCCTCCAAATTATGGGAGATTACCTGAGGGACAGCTCCATTACCTGCGGCACCGACGATGGCACGAGAACGAAGGTGCTCTCAGCGGGATCCTATGTATGGAAATGCGGGAGGGCTCTTTCCTTGTTGGGTACGCCGACGACAGGCCCAACGGAGACTTGGCCAGGTGATACGTCGGGTCGGTTTCTGGATGCGCGACCGAGATCGTGCTACTCACGAAGAAATGCATCCCACTTATGCGGGAGATGCGGATGGGGGAGACGAAATGATCCGAACCAAGGCGGCCGTGAAATACCTGGGAGTGAACCTGGACTGTAGGCTCACCTTCTGGGAGGAGATAAGGGGAAGGGCGCACAAGGTGGCTACGGTAGTGTCGGTGCTGAGCAGGCTCATGGCCAACACAGGTGGCTGTTGCTTCGTATCGCCGAGTCTGTCATGTTGTACAGCGCTGAGATCTGAACCGATGCGTTGCGGTATGAAAAGAACCGCAAGCGCTTGGCGGTGGTGCAGAAGCTGCACTCCTTTTTCCTTTGACACACCACCCTTCGGATTCAACTTTAAGGCTTCAAGGAAGCCTAACTGAAAATTTAGTTTTTCCTCCCGAAAGAGAGTCTTAGCTTTTAGCCTCTTTTGTATAACCTCCACTCTCATACGTTACAGGCATTGTTTTGGGCGTCGATGTAGTCAAGGATCATCTTGGTTGGCATATTAGTAAGTCACTCCCGTATCCAACAATTTTGCTATGAAAAGACAACAGGGGAATGTATTTTGCAAGCAGAAGAAATAAATAAAATAATAAAATGAGAGGATCTTAAACTCTTGAAAATCCGAAGTGGACATTTTCGCATATGATATTTATCTAAAAAAAACAATCAGTTTTCATGCAACTGTAGCACCTGAATTTTCTAACTTTCCAACCTCTTGACTTTTAAACTATACGCTGAGTACTGTTCTTAGGCTTCAAGCCCTGGAAACGTGTGTAAAAGTACGTCATCACAGCAACCAGAATGAACCACAGATATGTTCACACCATAAAAACTTTTCTGAAATTTTCAATTAAATTTGAATTGTTACCGCCTTAGGTGTATTTCGTCTGGTATCCATCAGAATTAGTCCATGCGAAAAAAAATTACAAAATCACCTCGAAATTGTGTCCAAAATTTCCGAGATTTCATCGTACCGCGAAGCTTTGTAGCCGCGATTCCACACACGCATATGACGTGACCATGTCTAATCGGATCAATTAAATTCTCCTGAGATTCCAGGTACGTTAGAGCTCACCGCTAATCAATTGTAAGCTTTAATTAAGAACTTTTTCTGCACCTTTTCACCTTTCTTGTTTTTCTTGTTTTTTTTTCTTTTCTTTTGTAATTAAAGACGATGACTCACGCACACTTTGCTGCTGTAAAACGTGTGCACGTTCATTAAAATTCCACTCAAAGCCGGGGGAGTTATAGGTTTTGCTTGAAAGAAAGCATGTATAGTTCTACCGCTTCGTAGAAAACTGTTACCAAATCTTGTAAACAAAAAAGGGGCTAACCAAAAAAAGGCAGAAGGAATTGAGTAAGGGGTGGATGGATCGAAGGTCAAATTCGCTTTGGTGGTGGATCAACCAAAAGGAAACGAAAATCGATCCCTTTATGAATGAACGAAAAGGGGAACTTGGGATTGAAAACGAAATTCAGCAGTTTTAAAGGCTGATGATGACCCTTTTTCGCCGCCTATAAACATTTCCAAAAAAAAAATCGTGAAAGGGAGACCACTCTTCCGATAAGACGACAGTGAAGAAAACCCCCAGCAACAAGAATTACTCCCAAATTGGAAGGCTAGTTTCACAAAACAAAGGAAACAAATGCAATCAGTAGTACAAATGAAAAAGGGTTGGTGATCAGATAAAAATCAAATAATAGGGAAAATTAATATTCCTCTTGTTATCCTTACAGCTTGCCTTAAAGAGAATCCTCATCCCTTTTTACACGGTTCATTCGTTACAAACGGTGAGGGGGAACGATTTCTATCGAGAGCCCGTTAACTGTGCTGTGCTGGCTAGCAGCCTAACTGGCATTTGGAATTTAAATTGTTAGAAAGGGGTTAGATATTTTTGCTCAGCGAAATGTTAATGAGGAACAAAGATTATGTCATATGGTATTACTAAACGTAGTGGGAAGTGATGGATCGAAAAATCGTAAAGATAACTCAAAATTAGTGTGAAAGGGTTTCATTACGTGTAGGAAACAAATTATTCAGTCCTACTTCTCTCATATCTACCAAATCACTCCAACCGGAAATAGAATAAAAACCTTCTTTTGATTTCTTTAAATTCACATCAAACAGTTCTGGATATCTTTTTCTCATAAAAAATTGTCTTAAACATTGATAGTGCTATATTTGCGTGCCCATTATCGGGCATTCTTCGTTCTGTCTCGCATCATTATCAACACAGATACGCTCGAATTCGTGTGCTTATAATCAATTTTCATATGCCCCAGAGGAGGCCTTACCACAAGATACAGGAGAGCAGATATCGTGTCTTAGATATATAAGTGTAATCCAATGCATGTCCATCCACGTTCTTCGATAAAATCAAACTGAGGACGAGACATAAAAGACGTTACACATTTCATATGCAAACAAGAAATTAAAAGACTACTATTGTTTGAGGTAGGCTAGTTAATATTTCTTTGATTGCCGGAAAAAATATCTATATTGCCAACAATATCCATGACGACGTTATCAATGCGGGATCCAATTTATATTGGGTGTGTGTCATTCAATGTAAAGTGATAAAAGGATACACCACAGCAAAATGAATGAATGTGGAAGTGTTTTTAAAAAGTCTGTAAATTATTTTATCTATAAGGTTGGCTCCAAGACGTGAAGGGGATACGGAAAAAAATAAAAAAAAATACAAGAAACTCTCAAGAAAAAATCATTTTCAGTGAGATAAGAAAATCAAAACCAACAAAAGTGGTAAAGGTGATTAATTTTCGAGGACTCTAATGATGACGCACGGGTATTTATACAAAAAAAAACACAAGTGAAAAAGTAAGCAGACCAGGGAAAAGGTGTCTTGCAGGGGCAATATGAGCACACATTTCCATAATTTCAAAGTCTTTAGATAAAGTCAAGACGAGCAAATGTACCGGGCAGGCTTACTTTACTTGGATCTTGGTCATATACCTGGGGATTAGTCAGACACCACAAGCCCAGTTCAGATAAGAGCGTTAATAAAATAACAAGTAAAAAATAACGCCCCCTCTCCCTTCCCAATGAAAAGAACAAGAAAAAAGATGAGCAGAGCCCAAGTCTTTTTTTAGAATTGAGAATGAAAATAAAAAAAACGAAAAGTAGATTCAGGCTCGAGTGATATGAATTAATGGCTCTCATTGATTTAGGAATTAATCATGAAAATTAATTATTTACCTTCAAGAGGGTGTGTGTGGTGGATGGGAAGAAGTACGTTAACACAAAACAATTTCGTTCGTTAACGGGGGACGTTCAAATGACCATTAAAAACATTACCATAATGGTTTGTTTGGTCATGGTTGAATGTGTTGTGAAGCCGAAAAAAATTATTGCATTGTCGCCGGAGAAGCAAAAGTTCGATGTATCTGGAGAACTTTGTAACTGTGACGTTTGTGACGATTATTTTACCACTTTAGACCAATCACCTTATGTAATTGGTCTAAAAGGATCAAATAATGGCTTATTTGATAGCAACTAGTTTTTTGAAGTTGACTAATTTCCGCGTGTTCGCCAATAACCAGATTGATTGCGATTATAGAATTAATCGATGTATTCTAATTTACAAGTTGGGTACCATCCGATTTCCATCGTCATTTGTTGAATGAATTCTTTCGTATTTGTATCGCTTCTGGAATTGGAAATAAAAATATCGCTGGCATGCCTCAGAAAAGTCATCTTGGTCCCATAATTAATTGTTAAATAAATAATTGTTAATTATTTACATCAATTCAATTTAATATTTTTTGTTATGCGTATTGTTTCCTCATCCTAGGACTTCAAAAGCTAATTCCACCCTGGACTTTGTCGAAAGATGCGCTAAAGAGTTAGACGATCCTTTGACTCCGTGACTTCTTTAGTGTTCTTTTGTCCACCCAATTGTGGAATCCGGTAGTCTTGTCTGATCTCTATTTTACAAATTTCACATTAATCGTGTTGAAACGGTTCAACGTTGGTTCGTTCGTTTACACTTTGAGGGCTGTCTTGGAATAACCCTCTAATTTTGAGTACTTATTCTGGTAGTCTCAACCTAGTAGCACTTGATCTCCTCGATACTTGACGTAATAGATCCTGAACTGTTTTTGTACTGGAATGGTATAGTATTAATTCTCCTATTTTGTATTCTTTCTGTGTATCAACTCCGTTTCGTATACGTTTCTCTCCTAAGATCATTATTGGCAGTACCACAATCACTTCATCTGTTGAAAGGTTGTGATCCAGCACCTTTTTTCGTAAGTCAGTAATTTGTAACGTCAGAAAATTGTGACGTCCTAAGATCTCTTTTTGTGTCATCTAAGAGAGGTCGTCCAGGATCAGAACCTTTAAGGCTTATCTCAAAGAATTCGAAACTGGGAACTCATGAAAATGAAACATCAACGCCCTATAAAAGTGAAACGCATGAATATGAGCAATAAGCTGCGCTGGGAACTGTTCACTATAATCACAGCCAATAATCATCCGAGACGTACAGATCTTGGAGCTGACTTGATTTTGTCTCTGTTGTGTTCCTAAGCCTCACGAATTCCATAATAAATTAGTTAAACTTATAAAACTATAGCTTTTCCAAGGAGATAATGGAACTTACCAGCATAAACTATTTTATAATGCAGAATACCCTCAAGTGTTTTTAAGATTTATGCACTAAAATTAGGAATATTCTAATTTTTAGACTAATATAGTATACAGACATTGCTTGAAATCCCGGAAGAGTGAACCTCTAGCAGGCGAAAGGTAAATGGATATCTTGAAAGGAGTAAACATTCATAAAATATATCTCCTTCACCTTCGTCCACCACACACTCTCGATACCAAAAAAAAAGAAATCGATTCATTCAAGAAACCCTTTTGAAAAAAAATGATACAACATTTCACCCTTCCATCCGTAACTTATCGTGCGTTGTATTGAATCTGTTTCAAAGAAAATTCTCTCTAAAATGTGTGTGCTGTTATACCTAATTGGTAGACCCCTTTTTCGATAAATTTGATTTGTGATCCGGCTTCCTCTTCAAGCCACCCAATTTAAATTGGACTATGTATACGTGCTCGCGAGTATACATTTTGTCATCGTATTATTCTGTTTCAATATTTTTGATACCTACTTTAACTTTCTTTGGTACATTTTGTTTTGCGTTTTTTTTTCTTCTTAAGGGGGATGAAATAAGTATCGAATGGTCCCATAATCTAAATCAACCCTCTTAAGATATGCTCCTGGCGCGCACACTAATGTAATGAAAAGAAAATAAGAGAGGATTTTTTTGTGTGTTTTTTGTATTGTGTACCTATGAGTTCTTGAATATGCGCTTCTTTTTGATAAGATGGGGACTGGCTAACCACTTAGTGGGGGTAAGAACAAAAAAAAA
>QYTT01081803.1:0-15470 GCA_006980735.1 Dasypogon diadema
CCCGATCGGTTGCGAACTTTTATTTTTATAAGTTATTTTTGCTGGACACTCGATTTTTCTCCGGCTTTCGGCCGCCATATTAGATTTTTCAAAGGCGCACTCGGCGTTTGAAAGTAGACGCTCTAAGCTTTAAAATGAGCCCTTGGTCGATTTTTTTGGTTGCTTCTAATTTTGGTCGTAGCTCCGATCCGGTTGACGCGGATCGTCCCATATATATATATATATTAAATATATATATATACATATCGCAGCGGCAAAATTTAATTGACCTAATTCTGCCTTTTCCAAGCATTTGGTACATACAGGACATACATGTAAAATAGACAACATGGATTTATTACACACCATAGACAACAGTCATATACTCGACAAACTTGAAATTAGAAAAACAAAGAAGGTTGATTTCTTCCTGGTATATGATTAGCTAGATTAGGCTAATAGAAGCACATGTCTAGGTAAATTTTGTCCCGCGTTTTATTCTTTTTTTATTATTTAAAGACAGGAACTGGACATAGAGGTCTCTAAGAGGCTGTTGTTCTCTTTTTAATACATTTATTTGTTTAACACACACAAGCTTTCGGAGTTTTTTGGCTTCTTCTTCTGGTGCACAATTCTGTGAACTCCCTTTTAACCGTACAAAAGAAACTGAAATTAGGAGCTATTAAGAACCAAACAAACTAAGAGCCTTTCAATACCACGCATATCGTCAAACTAATGCTAATAGAAGCTCATTTCTAGACTCTAAGCTCATATTTTGTCTTATAAATAATTGTCACAGTATTAGTGTTGTTTAGTTTCATTTGTAATTGTATTAGTAGGCTTAGCAACTTGAAAATGTCCTAAGAAGACGAAACGCATCGACAAAGTTTTTATTTTAATAGATTTGCGAAAAAAATAATTTTCCAGTGTTTCCCTTAAAATATATTTTGGAAACATGTTAAGCTTTCTGGCATGTAAATATGAAAAAATCAAAAGATTTAAATTCAAGTAAGTAAGTTTATGGCAGAAACACTCTTATTTCTAAACCTGAGGGAAATAAGGCACCTTATTTTAGCAAAGCTGTGAAATTCAAAGCACATTACATCTTTTAAATGAATTATTAAATCTGACACAAGTTTAAATTGAAATAGGCCCGGACACCTGAGAGAATGGTTTTTCGTTCTGTGGAAATATTTGAAAGAAAAATCTTTGTAACAATATCCAATATCCAGCACACTGGGTATTCCAAATTAAAAACTTGAGGAACCTTGATCCTTGTATCACTAAGCGTGATGCAAATGATGGGAATTTAAATTTTATGTCATCTAGCTAGATATACATAAAATTCCTGAAGACTACTAATTACCTTATCCCTAGTAATAATTAAATCTCTTTCATTTGAAAGCAGGTTTTTCTGAACTCCTTAAGAGGGCTCGAAATCACAATACATAACTAGATAATCACTCGTTTGTTTTATCATTGTCTTTTTCAACTTTTTCGTGCTAGCTTCTTCTTCTTAAGCCTTAAGGACGGAATCATTATTGCATTTAGCAACAAAGTATGTAATCCCGTGGAGTGTGTAAAACATAAAAATGAATCATAAAGATCAATTGGATTTATACTAATTTTTATATACTTACTTTCAGTTATTGTAGCATGCAAAAGGTTCAGTAAATCGATAGATTACTTGTCTCACATGGTCTTCTTTAGATTTGAAATTATCTTCCTTTGGAATGCACCCCATATATTAAAAATGTTGTTTTCTTTGCTGGGATAAACATACTCAAAGTCAACATTTATCTACAAACAGTACAATGAAATGTTAAATCGAAATACTATTAAAAATGAATGAAGTTTTGGTCCTAGGGTTTCATGCTTGAAATGAGGCCAACATCTTCAGCTGTGTCTTTCGATTCGATTATCGGCAGCATGCGATACCTCACAGTTTGATTTCACTTATGGATAACATCTTCCATAGGGACATAGTTGTTCGGTATTTCCCGAAAAAAGAGGGCTGTTTTTTCGATAAAGTTTTTTTTTTCTAATTTTCTTTCGTGTGTTATAATACCTGTCGTTTAATTTCCCACTTGCCCATTTGTTTTTTACGCTTCGAGGAACATAGCATGTGTTCTAAAAGAAAAGTGTTACTGCTTAATTTTATTTATTTCAGACAAGGTAATAACCACATTATCGCTAGGATATGTTTTCCCTATTTTTCTACATATTTGTCTTAAATCTAGAGTTGTTAGTTTTTGTTTTATAGAAATAGCGTCTTTAATACAATTAGCGACGTTTTGCTGATGGGTTGGAGTTAATTCGATAATACGTGTGAAAATATTGAAGAGTAGAAATCCTCTTTACTATTCGTTTTAATATATGCTCTGTATTAACCTTATACGAAATTATGTTTTAATTTAGAAAACTATTTACATTGTTAAATATCATCAATTGCAGATTGATGGTTCAATTGGTTGAATTCAATTGCAAATTGACGTTAGTCGATTGAATGTTCAAACGATTAAATTCAATTGCAGATTGATGGTTAATCAATTGAAGGATATAAATTTTAAAGTAAAATCCAATAAAATTTGGAGTAGAAATATTTCGTTTACACTTGCATAACCCTGCAATTTTAAAAGAAAAGATTTCAATTTATTCGCGGCGAAATATTAAAAGCAAGATTTTAATTAGCAGGACTTCATTACCAACGCAAAAACCAATTATGAAAATTAAAGAAAATCCCGAAAATTTAAATGGGAGAGAAAAGTAATTTTGAGACCCAAGATTTCGAACTGAAAGAACCCAGGAAAATGTAGCAATTTTCTCGAATCTCCAATTAAAAAAAAACAATAAAAAATCCGAAAAGATTAAAATCCTCAAGGTTCACAACGCTACCTTTTACAAAAAGTAGGGAAAAACATAGTGGTGAAGAAAAATTTATTATATTCTTTTGCCTTTTACACAAAAAACCTAAAAAAGTCGGAATTTTATATCTCGAGGTTTTTATAAGTCGATTTTTTTTTCAAAATGCTGTCTTTTACAAAACAGGAAAAAAACATTCAGCATTTGGGATCTTGTACACTCGAGATTGTGTCATTCGTAATTATGTAATACGGTATTTCATCCCAAATCCAATACTTCTTGGTCAAGATTACACTATTAAAACTACTAATATTCAGTCTGGGAATAAACTACTTGCAGCCCACAACGTTTCAATCTATTCAGTTCAGAGATTAGTGCGACTATAAACGTGTCATATGTGTAAGTTTTCATTCTTTCTGCCAGACATCGTCAAGATAGGATGAATTGATTTTTATAAATATTGTACTAATAGTATTTGATTCATATAAGTAACTCGTAGCTTACGACTTCCATAATATTTTAACAAGAAAAAAACTCTATCGAAATGGTAAGTTTATTCACAAATATTGCACATCTACTGTAATTACGAATCACAATACTTCCCTTAAATATCATTTGAATAATCAATACAAATATTCAATAAGTACTACAAGAAACTTACCTTAATGTTTTTAGAAATGGCAAAGTCGAAAATCATTTATTTCCTCTGTGGAGTACTGTGGAAGTTTCTTAACTATTTATTGCCAATTTAATTTCTTCCAAGGAATACAGCCAACGTCAACTTTTCACAAGAAGTCTTATAAAGTAAGCTTCAGTAGTGAAGTTTCTGTTGGAGAACACCTTCTGGTAGCGTCATATTCTCCGTCGTAAATTTATAGAGAACCAAGATTCCTGCAACTTTCTGGATAAAGTAACCTGAAGCAAAGTAACAAAGCTGTAAAGGAAGATTCTGTTGCACTGCACCCTAAGAAGATTTGCATAGAAATGAGGAAAATTTGCATTTTGTTGCGAATATATAGGGGTTTGCTGCATTTGAGTTGATTGTAGTATCAACCTCATTCGAAAATAGACTGGGAGATGATGTTTGAAAGCCCGTGCCTTTTAAGTAATAAAATCATACCGCCACCAACCAACTACCCGCAGCACCATTTAAATGGAAAAATTAAAATCTTTCGCCAATGACATAATGTCAAAATATTCAGGACTTAATAATTATGTAAGCAATTATATTGTAAGATTCTTGATGTTTTAGTAATTTTCAAATAACTTTTAGGGTCTTCAGAAAATGAATTAATAGCCTCCAAATATCTAACTTAGACTAGAAAACTTATCCAGATTTATGTAATATTGTGGGTATTCGCCTTTGTTATTTATGGTTTACAATAAGAAAAGTGAACTAAACAGGCCCTGACTATTATTTGAATTTGCTTGTCCAAAAGACAAGTTATCGTGAAAAGGGGAAAACTTTAGGCAGTCACGAATAAAAGCCGTTCAATTTTTTCATGGAGTTCTCACTGTTAGCAATTGCCATATATACAGGGTGTCCCAGTTAAAGTGACCGAATGAATTTTCTAAAATTATTATAGTTTTCAAGGCAACGCGATAAATGCTCGGCCCCTGGAACCAATCTAACTAAGTTCACACACTAATAGCGATAGATGCAGAACACATCGTGACAAATATTTTAATTCGACTTACGTAATACTTGCAATCGTAGGCAAAGGCTGACGGGTATTACTTACAATAATATAGGAAGAGTCTTGATAAGTCATGTTATTTATTTTGAACCTACTTCAGTTACGGATTTTATACTAAACATAGCGACTCCAAAGTAGAGCTTCCTACTTTTTAAAGAGAAGCATATATGGATATGAACCAGAGTGACATTTCCTGATAATATTATATAAATATTACAATGATTCCATACACCGAATTAAATCTTCAATTTCAAGTGTTTCCATGAATCAAAGTAAATTAGTTTTAGTTTAATTTTCATCTCGTCTGAGTTTACTCTAATTTAAAAAAATTGTCAGTCGCAGCCACTACAAAACATTGGCACCACATCCTTTCACACTATTTTCCTATACGCAATGAATTTATCACATAGAATCCTACTTAATTTAATGAGTTCATTTCAAATTATGTTAATAGGGTTTCGGTCCAATGCCTGTTTCCATGGGCTTTAATACAGATTCAACTCGGATTGTATCCTTCATCGAAACGGTGTACATGTTTATGTTTATATGATTCATTTACCTTTCACTGCATTACCTGAAATATGATAGAATTGAATTGATTTCTAGCCTCCTATTTCGAATCAATCAAGTTTTGGCCAAATCCTTATGCTAAATATATACTATTACTTCTCTCAGAAAAGGATACATGAAATTTAGAAGGTTGTTTTTTGGATATCCAGGAGTTCGAATAATGGTTTCCATCCTTTGTTGCATTTGAATGAAATTTTAGAATAATTTAGGATAATCTTTCTCCATTTGCTGCTTAACGAAATTCCCAACCTTTTTTCCGCTATTCTGTCCTTCCTGAATGCCCTTTTAATTGCGCTCATTAAAGCTTTAACGAACAAAGATCCGGAAAACCTTGGGTAGGACAAAGCATTTAGGATGAGTCTTAAAGACGTTACATTTTATGCTCCAAGCAATATTATGGGATAATAATCACAACGGAAAGTGTTATTATTGTCCTTGTATTTTCCCAGAAATTTTGTGATTTCAAAGGCTGAAAAGACTTGAAACAAATTGCGCGTCCTCACAAAAAATTTATCTTTTTCGCTCGGACGAAGCGGCATAATTATTGTAAATTAAGGCGAATCTTAATTTAAGCGAAAAGCTAAAGTAATGTGGATTTTCTTTCACGATAAAAATAACATTCTCGAAAAGGTGTAAATCTTACAAGATGTCTAGTAATCTCTTTAAATGTTTACTTGGAACTATTGGAATACTATCATTAATATCTCTTCTTTTAATGAATGGAAAATTCATTAAATGGTTACAATCAATTCAAAGCTTTCCCTAAAAATAACTAGTTCTGTAATTAATTACCTTCTAAAAAAGGTAATGCAGCATGTAATAACTTATCTTTTTCAGAAGAGATTTAGCATGTATTTTCCTGTGAAAATTTGAGTTTTCTCGTCATATTACATCACTCTCGTTCGATTTCTTGTGCAGTGAGGGTGTCTAGAGGAAAAGTGAAGTAAAACAATATCCTCTGTGACATTGCTGTAAAAATGTAATGCCTTTTTTCTATTGACATTAATGCAACCTAGAAGTGCTTGTTACTTCATAGTACTTGTAGAATTAGTTCAGTAATTGTTAATGAGATAAGTTGTTCTGAATAATTAAAGCAAAAATCAGTTAATAGGGATTCTTTGAATAATTATTTCCAATCAATCAATAACAGAACCACTTCTGGGTAATGGAAATGGTAATGGTATACACAGGTTGTAATCTAAGTTAGAAGTAGTTCTGCTTATTAAGCATTACTTGCAGAATCAGTTGGGTAATGACGTCCCTTCGCTACTGGGATACAGCTTGAAGCGAAACAATTGACAGCGGCAGCGGCAGCGGAAGCGCGAAAACTGAGAACAATTCTTTTCTATTACATGAGACAGAAAAACGACAGCGGCCGCGCAGTGACAGCGGCAACTCGTCTTCTAAAAATCTAAAGGAAATGCCACTGACTCAGCACTGCCAACTGCATAAACCGAATAGCTAACGAGATTTTAGTGCAGCCAACTAAAATAAGGGATAACCCCAATTTAATGTCAAAAGAGCTGTCGCTGCACAGCTTCGCAATCTGTTTTGCACGCTCCGTGCTGCTAACATTTCCAATTTGGAGCTGCTGCCGTTGGTTGTTCTGTTTCAGCCTTAATTTTCATTTCCGGAACAAGGAAAATCTGTTTTATGGCAAAAAAGGACGAGAAGGATGCTTTTATGTTATCATACACACTGAGTTGAATGAAGGACTATAGATTTAAAATTTAAAATGATACTTCCTTCCAGCATCTTTTTTTCATATCGTTCTCGTTTTGATATAAAACCGTAATTTCGAACTCACGACAAGGATCTTCCTCTCCTTGAGGTGCAAATTGACTGCGATTTCGAACTCCTGACTTAAAAAACTTGTGTTTCTTGAATAGCGTCTTCTTCGTCCTTTTTGCCTTGAAAAAGACCTCCTTTCGTCCTGTATGTGAAAATGGCTGTATTTTTGAAGTCCAACCTTGGAAAAATTGCGTTTTTAGATTAATACCTTTTTTATCCTTTTTAGTCGTGAAAAGCACCTTCCTCACCCTGGAGGCGAGAAATAGCAGTGTGTTCGAGCTCCTGACTTGGGAAAATTGCGTTTTCTGAAAGTGAATACGAGACACTTTCATGAATGCCTACCAATATTAATTAGTATATTTTTTTATTTAAATTTCCCTCCTTGATAAATTTCTAGTAATGAAATCTTTTCAGGGAAAAAGCATTTCACACCGACTCAGAGTGAGATTTTTATTTCTCCGCGTTTTCGATTTCTTTGCGATGAACCTTTAGGAGCTACGAATTTTTGAAACGTTCCGAAGCTCCGCTCTCAACACTAGTAAAGCTTTTTGCATTTTTAGGTCACTTGGACAGAGTGAACAAGGAAGAAAGGCCCACGATAACAGAAAACGGGAAAAGAACTCCTCTCTAGTCGTGTGACAAAGTAACACAAAGCCTTCGTGGGTTACTTGTTGTCAATTAGCCGGAATGTGCTCAAATATGGAAGATATGTGGAGATATAATCATATGATCTATAAACATACAGTTCCATGAACGACCTTCGAAACTCGCCATAGACGGTAATGATAGGAAATAAAGGGAAAGATTAAATTAAATAAGTGTTCATGGTATGGCGGTATAGAGTAGGCATTTTCAACCTGTAGCACTCCAAGTGTATAAGCTTTAAACACTATTACTTTTTTATTATATTATTTTTAGAGATATTTTTCATTACTTGATCGGACAGTGTTGAAATCGAACACTTTTTTTAAATCAGAAACGTCTGGGTCTTGCATATATATATTAATGCAATTGAAAATTGGAACTTTTATTCCCTTTGGCTTTATTTATTTCTTTAAAAAGAAATAAAAACTCATTAATTTCTGTTATTTTTTAAAGGTATTATCTAAGCACAGAAGACAACTCTATGATGTCCACAACACAGCTTAAGTGGAGGGAAATTAAGGAAGAGGATATCGGGAAATTTTAACCTGACAAATGTTCTAAGTGGGCCACAATTTTTGTTAGGAAATTTTTTTACCGGGCAGCAACCTAGTGGTTTCGAAAGTAAAATTCTTGTCAGTAGAATTCCCTCAACCACTGGTATATAGATAAACCGCCGCGCCCTGTGTATAGTTCGAACCTATGCCTACAGAGGAGAAAATCTACAGACATGAGTTTTGGCTCACTCGGCCATCGACGTGAGTATGTTAAAAAAGAACTTTTTTCTTGTAGTTGTAACTATGTGTGCTCTGGGTTCGCTATATCAAGATTCGTAAAACACGGAATGTATTTTTTGCGTTACAGAAGGTCCTAATGTTGTCTTAAACAACAACATTACAGTCTTATATTACCCATTAGTACTAGAAAGTTAGATATAGATTAAGAGCATTATTCAGATGTTATTTCATTTTACTGAGAAACGGACATGTTTTATTTTGCCTGATGCTCCTCACACGTTCAAAGTAATATTCTTTAGAAAATATGTAACACATATCAAAAAATAATCAGTATTATATAATTTTGAACGCCTGTTTAAATGGGTAATTATTTTTTCCTACATATTGAGTAAATTCAATTTTAAAGCCGCTACTATTAATTTCTAGTCTCCATCCATCATAATATCCTAAGACGGAAGTGTCACGTTTGTAAATATATTGCTTCCAAAATCTATTCAACGTTTTTTTTTCATGACAAAAGGCTCGTTCTAAACAAATACTGGTGAAAACCTCATGGTCTTTTTGGGAACACAAAACGTTAATAGAAGTCTGTTCATTAAAGGATTAATAGTTAACACAATTGACAAGAGAATTCCTTAATTTCTTACTAGGATACAATTAACAAATACACACTTTGTATGTTATTAAGTCAAAATTTCGTATTAGAAATTATGTGAAGGATGTAAAAGGGAAATTCTCTTTAATATCCGATACATACTAGAACGGTTTAAAATCATTTCTGGGTCCGATTTGGACTACAGAAATGATAGGAACTGAATCGACCAAAATTGATAGATTAAAATATTCAAGAAGAAGGAATCTTACCATCATATATTCTTATTATGCGCAACATTACCTTAGAAACTCACTAAGTGACCCCAAAGAAGACTGTGAAGTTTATATTTTTTTTTTATAAATCTCAATCAATTTGCTAACAAGACGATTCTCATGAGATTCGATTATCTTTAAAGAGAATAAATAACTCTGTTAAACTGTCCGAACCTTTGTGCCATTTAAAATGGGTTATAAGGCTCTGTTAATGGTTGTTTGTCCTTATTTCGTTGCTAATGTTCGCTCAGTTTTCTTACCCGTAATGGCTATCTAGGGTATTCATGGTGAACAGATAAGCATCTTCGAACAGAGTTTCTTTAAATGGTTTTCCATTTTAAGCATTATATTAAAGTTTAATAAGCTTTGGGAGCAAAATTTGTTACCCCCAGTGGCAGACTTTTGGAATTACTTCTATAAATCTTACCGAAGCGTATGTTTTGAATTTGTAGGAAAAGTTCTGATGGGGGCTGTGATGGGAGCCAAGAACTTTTTAGTTTCCCCCACAGACAAAATTGCACTGTAGGAGTTCTGAAATAATTGCTAGAGAAATCGATTCTGAAGTTTTGTACGGCTTTGGACATACTTGTGTCATTCTTATATTTTTCATTGATTATTACGTATACGTAGCTATACCTATAGACTATGCTCATTAAAATTCATAAAATCTGCTCCAAAGTATTTCAAACAATAAAGAAGCTTAGAGAGAACAAATTTAAAGCCAAATTTATAATACGTGCTAAACTTCCATATAAAAATTGCAGACGTATTGAAATGAACGCTTCGAGACAACATGAACTTTAAAGAAAAGATCACAAAAGATGAGTCCGTAATTAAAACTTTCTAAAGATTTATTTTTCAGGAAAGTATTTTGTTTTTCGAGATGTTAAAAATACATATGGACTAAATCCTAAATCCTATACTGAAACTCTGAAGAGAAAACCAACTATATTACCAAACAAGCCGTTTATAGCTGATAGTATATCAAGGTGAATTATACAGGTGCGACTTTTTGAGGTTCACACTAAGAACTTCCCGGTATAATTATTATAAAAAACGCAATAAATACACAAAAATGATCTTAATTTTTTTAATGTTTTCCTTATTTTTCTTTTTTACAAATATATCTTTTGATTTATAACTTTCCCGTTTCCTTCACTATCCACTTCCTCTTTCATTGTCAAAATGCATCAACTGCTTCCGGAGCGGAGTCCATAGTATCAATAGTATGAATAATTTAATAAAAATTTAATGGGACATAGTCGGGATATCGATTAATGAACATAATGATGAACACGGTAATGAATAATTTCACCGAAGAATAACAGAAATCGATAGCATCAATTACATGGTAATGCGAAGGGTAATGCAGAACATATAGTACTAGACAAATTTACGTTTAGTGGAAAATTGACCATGTCAATCATTTTGCTTTGTATACAACTGAACACAAGATGATAGCAATTGGTGGACACAAACACTTTAAATTGAATTAAATTTTTTATTCACGTAGAAAGAAATTTTCTATTTATGTGATATGAAAAATGCCAATATTTATACACATCCACCTCTTAGAGCTTTGAGCTCTAGTTTTAGGTTTTCCCGAGACACTCTGAATGCCCTTAAACTAGAAAATTAAAGGTAAATTAAAGAAAAATTACCCTGATGTGTGAACCGATTCATTAGGCAAAGATTAGAAAATGTAATTAAGAAAAATCAGACTCAGTAATGAATTAAAATTTCAAAATAAACTATTAATTTAAGTAAGCCCCAATAATCAAAGGGGAAAAATAATTTCAACATTTTCAATTCACAGTTTTGTAGTTAACAGTATAAGAAAATTTTGTAGCCGTTCAATTTGTGTCATTTTGGATGATATTACGCTTTTTCACATTGATGGAGTGTCACAAGGCTCCATTATCTCACCCACTTTCTTTCCTCTTCTTATTAATACTGAAATTTATTTTATTAAATTTAAATTGCAATACGCAGACAACAGTTCCCTTGATTTTCCAAATCCTTGTGAATGAGCAGAGGGTCCACAATGCAATGCTATGAAATCAATCGAGGTTGTATGATTAGATCGCTAAACTAAAATAATTGCTATACCCCAGAAGTTATTATCTGTCAATGCATCTAAAACCAGATATTATCTAGTTTCTTCAAATCATCACTCGAGTCCCATTTATCCTTTTTTCTATTACCTTCTATGAGCATTTTGGACATCCGTGTCGTTGTATCTGAAAAATTGATGTTTTCTCAGAATACGTGTGAATGTATATTTTTCACAGTTTTGTAATGTGATACACTTATACAACTCACATAGAGTCCATGACGGTTCTACTTAAACAAACTAAAAGTAGGAAACTTAACAATATGTTGTATTTTTTAATGCTAAAACTAAAGCATTGAATTGCAGATGTCTAGTTGTAGTATTAAGGTGACGAATATATTCAGTAACTCTAGCTGGGTTGATCATATTTTTTCGACAGCAGAAACGCGATATGAAATACTCAAGTCTTTAGCAGCAATACAAAAAAGTACCGTGCACACAATTTAGGTCCCTGAGATAAGGGGATACTTATCCGGATACTATCCAGATTAAATAAGAAAAGACTTTCAAGCTCAATAGCCAAGAATAGATAGAATCAGATATCGACAATCTAGAATGCCGATATATTTTTGTCTGTTTTTCACCCTTTTGTTGTTATGTCCATGACCACTGCTCTGAAAAAACTTTTTTTCTTATTCCTTGTAGAGTATTTCTTGTGCTGGATACTTCAAAAAGGAGTTGTTTGAATAGGACAGTAGGGATGTAGGGCAGACTACAATCTTTTAAACTTCCATATATGGGCAGCTGCTCTTCAGTAGTAGTGTAAATCGGCACGCTTTTAAAAAAATTCTAAAAGTTTTAATAAGTTTTGAAAAAATTTTAAAAGTTTTCTAGTTTTCAAAAATTTTCAGTTTTCAAAAGTTTTTAGAAGTTTTTAACATTTGATTAGATGTATTTGAGCCCGTGAAATCTTTACTAATTTACTTTGTTCAACAAATAAAAAACAACAATTTTGGACGAAGCGTTTCGAATTTATTGAACATTCATCATCAGGTCGCAGCTTACGTTTCGTAGTATTATATATGGAGTAGAATTATAGTGGTAAGAGATATTTTTCAATATCCGTTCCCTCTTATAAATAAAAAAGATCTAGTTTGGTGCACCGAATGTTTTGTATGGCATATTTTGTACTGAACAAATGAAATCTGAGATCTAAATCTGAAATATAAGAAATACGTATATTAAAAACATTATTTACTTAACCCATTGGAGAGTGGATGCCTAGCCTTCTAGGAGATAGGTGGCAACAAGGTTGATTAAAATTGAAACTATTTACCCAAAAAGTAATAATTTCAAAAGTTTTTAGTAACTTTTGTCGATACTGAGATGAGAACAAAATTATGCTTTTGCAAGCTAATTGATTAGCAAGCGAATAATTGGTTACATTCGTGTTCCAGAAAGAAGAACATCTATGGCATTTTGTCCATGGAAAAAGATCGCTCAAGCCCGGTGGATTGGCGATTACCAAAAAAGGTTTCTAGGACACCAAATCGTAAAAATGCCATCAGATTAAATGAATCAAAATATATTAAATATAAGTCAACTATGTAATGTAGCAGTATAGTAAATATTCACCTTTGTGTGAACCTGCAAGAATAAAACAACTAGCTATATCAGCCATGCACAGGTCGCGGTTGGAAAAATTGCAGCATAATTGGAAATTATTCTTTCTCCAAATAGGGTTTGTCGAAAAACGGATATAGTGCATAAGTATCCAAAAGATACATTTATTACTACAACACTGTAGGCATCATGTATTATATTTATTTATTTTTGATTCCAATCTAGAAATTATTGAGCAAAGAAAATATAAAAAACAAATGTGTGATAATATTTAATAACAAAATTTGTTAAAGGGCTAAAGATTTTTCAGTTCTCTAGGTAAAGGGTAATGGGATAGTAATCAAGTTCGTCTCAAATGAACGGAGATTGGGACATATGGAACATGATTTTTAGTGTTTACTGCTCCTGGTTTATTGTGGTTTTGTTTTCTCGGAATGTATCCGCAAGCTAAATCATATTAAGTTAGTAATCTGTGGGGGTCTTAATTTCACTCTTTGGAAAAATTTAGTTTTATAGTGCAAAAATCGGTGAAAGAAATTCGACCATTTTCTTTTACAAGGGAATTTTGGCTTTAATTTGTAATCCCGTGCGATTCAAGACAAGTTGTTGATGGAAAATAAATTTTTTTATTATTTTATTTTTAAAGTTAAGTACGATAGTACGTCATACAATATCTAGGGATTTCATTAATATTCATCAACTTTACATTCTTAGAAAATTAACAATAATATTGTATTGTAATAATTTTTGTATGCATTTTCGCATGTATTTATTTTTAATTTTTGTTTGATTTGATTCGTTCCGTAGTTATTGATTAGTGGTATGAAAATTCAATTTCACATCATGTTAGGGCGGTATTATTAAAAAATAAATTGCGTTCATTAGATTCAGCCAACCTAAATGATTTTCCGTCTGACTAACTTTTTACGAATGAATGCCTTCTCACAAAATTAGGTCAATAAATATGATTTTTAAGTTAGCTGTATCCCTTCCAATCTTGTTTCTCCTGGAATTAACCACCTCCATTCTGTTGATGACAGTCACGTACTTAGTGGAAATTTTCCTCAGTTAAGGAATACGTGACTGAAGTTTATATCGATTTTCAACAAAAAGTGTTTAGGGATAGTATTGGTCCGTGATATGTGTAATTCACTCATTCAGTGAAATGTTCAATCAGCGTATATTTTGTGGCCGGAATACTTACGAGTGATGACCTGATATGAATTTTGAGGGAAGAGAGATTGACACAAGTTATATAAAGTAACACAGTAGCATAAATAGCAAACCTATCCCAATTGAATTCTCTGCTTAGTTCGGTTTTTAGGCCTAATCCTGATGTGACTTTCATCGTAATATAATTTAGTCCGCTATAAATGTATAAACATCGTTATTTATCCCTTCGTAATGGGGAGCAATAAATTATTTTACTTTTGTCCTAGATTACAGGAAAATATAACTAAACGAGCAGATATTGAAAGCAATTGAATAGATATCTGAAGCTGGATTTCGGATAAAAATATGTAATTATGGTGGAAATCATTTTTTTGTTATCAAATTTCTTGTACTTTGTTAGTTTGTTAGATACAGTGATTCTTAGAAAAGTATCAACTAGTCATCTAGATATTTATGAAGGTTTTATAAAAAGTCGAAAGGGCTTGCTTTACAAATGGGGAATTTTCCGCTCTTTTTTTGGTAAAATATAATAAAAAATGATGAGTGCTTTATCCACATAAGTACGCGGCTAAAGTGAAACTTCTACATATAGCAGACAAAAAGTGCTAACCATTTCAAAGTAGCTAAAATTTAGTTTTCTAAGTTTAAAAAAGGAAAACAAAAAATAACTTAATCCAAAATTTTTTTAAAAATTATTTGCACATTTGGACTTCATTATTACTTACAAATATTATAAATGGTTGGTGATAACTAAAATATACATATATTATACATATATTATTTCATTCAAGTCAAGCAAAAACCTGGACTATAATAATGAAACCATATTTGGATGTTTCTTGAGTTAATTTGTTATTAATTCTAAAGCTCAAAGCTTTTTTTTTTGAAGGCGGTATAGCTTGAGAATGGTTTCTTTAATCAGTGAGTGGAGTTCACCAGTCGATCATGTATGAAAAACTACCCTTTAATAAACAAATAATCTCAACTTTCAAAAAATACCGATTATTCCATTTTACCTTTCAACCGTCGATATCTATTACCGGAGAATAACAACGAAAGAAGCTATAATTGGTTTAGACCTATTATGTTATACCCTAGATGTAGGGAAGAAAAGAAAATAATGCGTTTGTAGTTAATTGTCCGCGGCCACTTATTCTTACATATATGCAGCTGACCTGAACGCCTGACTGCAGGCAGTCCTACTATCCGTTTAGTTTTAATTCGCCATTTCGTGAATATTCCGTTGACCTGTAGTAAACCCTGTCCGCTATTTTGAATCTCCAAAATTTGACTCCAGGTTAGAAATCAGCGACCTCCAAAAACCCTTATGGATTTATTTTTATGATGATCGAGAAACTCTTGCAAAAGGCAACATTTACGACCGTCATATTTGATCCACCATATTGAATTCTTAAGCGTTAATGTTAAATTCGTAATCATTAGAAATCTGACTCTAGATTCGCAATCAGCGACCTC